>CAHIKZ030000252.1:727500-870000 GCA_903632075.3 Acanthosepion pharaonis | reverse complement strand
TTGCTGGTAATAATATATTCCTCGTCAGAATTTTTTACAAAAAATATTTCTGGTATTAAAACTTAATTTTACACTTTCATAGTTTTTTGACCCCAGCTGAGGAGTTAACTATTTGCTCATAGCTGGGAATCTAATAGATGCTTCAACTCCGAGTCAGGGTAGGCCTCAGAACACCAGCAATAAAGAGGTGGTTCAGCGCCTCTCAAAAATCCCTGATCAGAGCTCTCGTTGTCGGACGTTGTTTAACGTCTTACCCAGGACGGGGATGAAGTTTATCGTCATACCCAGGATGTAACTTCTAAATGTGGGAAGTGTTTTAACAGAGGATATAAAATGTGGCACCGAAATTCGAAGTCGCATCGCAATAGAGAAAGATACCTTGCAAAAGTTAAGCAAGGTATTTACAAAAAAGTTTCAGAAGAAAACAAAACAAAAAAAAGAGTAGTGAATCTTCGTGTAATATCAGTACTACTATATGGCAGAGAATGCTTGATCATCTCGTCACAGATGAAGAGACTTGAAATAACAGAAATGCAGTCCAACAGAAGAATGCTGACAGTACCATGAACTGAATATGTATAAAGAATAAAAACAAAACGTGTACCAGAAAGAGACAGTTGAAATGTCTAGGGCACATGACGAGGGTTTGAAAATTTGACACTCACAGGAGATATTGAAGGCAAAAATGGTCAGGGGAAAGTGTGTGTAATTGGTTGGCAGAACAGGGATTCAGAGATATAGCAAAAAGACAAACTTTAATAAGGGCAGCAAAGGACAGGAAGTTGTGGAGAGCTAGGATCGCACACGTCCTGAAGAGAGATAGTACACAGAAGAATAAATAAATTCGAATTACACTAGGTGCGCCATAATTGACTCTTTCTGCAAAACTAAAATAAGATAAGCTATGAAAATATAAAAAAAAAAAACATCTGCATGGGTTAGCGATTAAGTCGGATTCCTACTGGTACATTTGATCTTCTGTTAGTGTAATGTATATTTAAACGTGTGTCAAACTAAACGTCGTAAATGTGAACTTTCAAATGGTATTGATTAAATACGAGTAATTTCAGTTGAATGTGTTACAAAGTTTGTACATTATTTTTCAAGCGAAATTTTTTCCAACGATGGAAAATGAATAATGACATAGGTGTGCATGTTGGCGTGTATAGTATGTATATATGTATCTATGCGTGTGCCACACTAGCGTCCATGATATATTTTTTTCCGTTTTCGGATGGGTAGAGCGTGTGGCATATCAGTGTGGAAAATGGAATAAACGTGATCAATTAAAATTCTCGTTTAGTCCGTTGCGTTTACTTTGGAACTAATGATCTGGAGAAAGGTATGAATCCGTTTTGTCTTGCCACTGATTAGTTATAACCTTGGTTGACAAAATGTCGAAGAGAAAAAAAAAGAACACTAAATTTCAAACTGCGGTGACTATAACAAGAAAACACTTCATAATATTTCCCGAATACGCCCAGCATTTCACAGATAATCTGGCGTATGAGGAATAATTACGCCGTTAAGTGGCATGGAATTTTACAAGAAAACAATTTTCTACATAATTATGTTGTTTCAACTACTTGAGCAGTAAGTTCTCACGAACGGTTGGCCTTCTGGAACCGACTCCCAAGAGGAAGTTTCCTCGATCATTACAATCTTAACCTGTTCAAGGCTACGAGTAACCATTATCGTCCACACATATCCACACAAGCTGTATCTGTCCCCACCACCTTGAACACCATTGCAAATAAACATATATATATATATATATATATATATATATATATATGTGTGTGTGTGTGTGTAGCTACGTGAAATATATATATATATATAAACTTCGGAAATACGCACTTTTTATTGCGCAGGAGATTGTCGTCAGTGATGTAATTACTCAGGTCATTGGGTAGTTTCGGGCCTTGCAACATCATACCATCCTCGCTGAGTCGACCTGTCAGAGCTGCTCAGGCTCCGACGCATCCTCCTTCTGTACCACGCTATGCGACACTGATTTTTATAATTGTCTCAGCCGACTTGTACTCGATACTAGCAGGATACACATAGGGAAAGTCCATAGCGCTCAGGTAAATTGGGTTAATTCAAAAAGTTGGAAGGAAGAAATTTTAATTAATTTGTTGCTAGTTTTTAAGTTTATATATTAAAAACAGTAATAATAATATGCCCCATCCAGAATGACTGTAGGTTAACCGATTAAAATAAATGTACTTATAAAATTTGAGTACAATAAACTACATCTATCTGCGTTTATACAAGTTTTCCGGTTTACAGTTGAAATGCCACTATTATGTTATCCCAAGCACCCCCACCTTAAAAAAAACAAAAAAGACTTTTCATATATATATATATATATATATATATATATATATATATTCATATATATTCAGCTACGTGGTACGGTAATGTGTATCATGCGTATGCAATACGGTATTATTGAGTTTAATTTTTACTTATGTATTATCAAAGTATTGACATTCTACGTCTTTTAAATTTAGTCATGGGAAAATATCCCGAGTCAAGGCGGTGACAAAGCTTTCGACGCATCAGAGTCATCTTCAGTGTCATCTTTACGAGTAAAGCAATTTGAGAAAAACCAGGTTTGTTTTTTTAAAGTTAGGTATTCATTTTTAGATATGACTATGATGATTTTCTCAGTACTTTTCTGTCATCTTCCCTTTCCTTCTTCTTTCCTTCTACTCTCTATTTTCCACGCCTTTTTTTTTTATTCCTCTCTCCCATGATTTTCTTGCCATCATTTCTCGGTACTTTTCTTCATCAAACCTAACATCGTTCTTTTCTTTCTCTTTGTCTTCTCTTTTCCAAGCATTTTTTATTCCACAACCTCTTATTTTAATTACCATGTTAATTTGTTTAATATACACAAGTTTAGAGTGAAAAAAAAAATTATATATAAATATTATAGTAAAACAAGAAAAACAGTAAGATATATAATCCGGTGTTCTTATTTTGTAACATGGTAACTTCTGCGTAGCGATGAAACTATTTTTTTATATCAGTCAATTTATAATATATATATATATACACACACACACACACACACATATATATATATATATATATATATATATATATATATATAGAGAGAGAGAGAGAGAGATAGATAGATAGATAGATAGATAGATAGATAAACCTAGTGAGTTAGACAAACCTACCCAGGTTTGACCTAAGCGGATCGTCAGGGAAATCTGGCTCACTTTCAGCTTTCCCTGACGATCCGCTTAGGTGAAACCTGGGTAGGTTTGTCTGGCTCACTAGGTTTATCTAGGTCTGCTCTACGGTTGTATTGAGCTCTTTTTAGTTGTTTACTCGTGTCGGGGTGTTTTCTTTGGGCTTTAAACCTGTGCAATTTTTTCGACAGACTTTCATGTTTCTAGCGCTTTTTTTAAAACCTTTTTTTCCTTCGTGATTGATTTGATTATTGGCAAATCAAAAATTCGAAGGTTTTTCGAAGCGAGTATAGTTACCTATATATATATATATATATATATATATATATATATATATTAAATGCCTTTTCTGTGTGCCTACAGTTAAGCATTTATTTTGATGCAGATTCATATGTGACGTCTTGTACTTTTGCCTACAAATGCAAGCGAGAGTTACATCGGACTTTTTACAAGAATGGTGGCGAAGTTTCTCCGGATTTAGCGTCATTATCTGTGCGGGACGGACAGTTATTGAAGACCTGACATCCGTCTCAGCAGGGCTTCTACAAGATAATCTTGCTTTAAGTCCTATCAAACAGATCAGTGGCGCGCAAGATCTGAAGCCTTAGCGCCTATCAGCACCGGCCGCTTTTCTTTGGCATTTACAGGAATTAACACCCGACTGGTAACCAATGCATTTGCCAAAAGCAAGCAATACTGAAAGATTCTTAATGAGGTATGAAAACAAATAATTATCTATGTGTGGTGGAGGGGGTGAGGTGGAATTATATACATATAGATGTATCAAAATGTTCATATTACTCTGCACATGCATATACACACGTGTTTTGTATATTGGTTGATTTTGTTTAGCGGCATATCAACACCTACATGGGTTATTTAATGCCGAACTCTAAATATTTTGAATACCATTTTATGGCTTCTGTTAAATATATTTTAAACACAATTTTGCGCCTTCAGCCACAGATAAAATGTATTGTTGGTCATTTTGCTATAAAATGTATTGTTGGTCATTTTACTATAATATGTATTATTAGTACTGCTATTATAAAATGAATTGCTGGTCATTTGCTTTAGAAATATATTATTGGTATTTTTTATATAAACCGCATTAGAGTGGACATAGGAATAACAGCATTTAACTATCTGGGCTTTTTACTTTATTTCGCACAAGCCTTTTGTCCAAAAAGAAGATTGTTGCCCATTTCATGACAACATGTTAAATGATACTCAGCTACTGTGGAATTTGTGTGGACATCATTACTAAAAGCGATGATCTGTGTGTTTTATGTTGTATCTTTGTTGAAGTTATATTTTTTTGTTTGGTTAATTTTTTCTAGCGGCATATATGTCATGAATTAATTAATGCCAGAATCTAAATATTTTGAACGTAATTGCCTGCCTTCAATTACAGATGAAATATATTGTTGGTAACTTTAGTATAAATAGGTATTTTTGGTAATTTCACTACAAATATCTAGTGTTGGCAATCTTTTATATATATAAATATATTAATGGTATTTTTACTATAAAAATGTATTTTTATACTTTCATAGTCAAGTAATTAGGAGTCAATATAAAACTTTCCAAAACAGTAAAATATGATCTGGAACTGGAATTTAAACAGTGATGTAAAATGTAAGGATTTGGGATTAGGAAATACAAAACTATTCCAGTAGATTAGTGCATGGATCAGTTATATAACAAATGATTTCAAATAGCCTCATCAGATCAAAACTTCAGTATGGCTCTAAGGCATGACGACAACACCAGTTAAATATATATATATATATATATATATATATATATCTTTAAGGGTATCACCCCAAGCAAGGCTGGAAGCCACTAGGAAGTTACAGAAGATTTGGAGCAAGATCAGATAGGAGTGATAGAAGAAAGGATGGGGAGAGGGGGTAGTGGATAGATCAAGGCAACTGGAGATGTCGACTGACATTACATTTGAATAGTTGGAGATTATAGCTCTCAGGGAAACTGGAATAGGGAAGTGTGTTCCACAGGCGAAAGGTGCGAAACATGAAACTATCGGTGTAGAAGAGACGGATACATTTAGTAGTTTCGACAGCGAAAGGCCGAGAGCGGGATGCCAGCCTTGTAGGGCGCTTGAATTCGTGAAGTCTGGGAACCAGCGAATGCAGCTCCTCGGAGCAATTACGATGAAAGTATTTGTAAAAAAGACAGAGAGAGGCAGCGGCGCGTCTGTGAGAGAGCGACTGTAGACGAGATGCCAGAACAGGGATAATTATATATGATCGTTCCGGGGAGAAAAGTTTCCTGGCGCGGCACAGGGAGCCAAATTTCCTTGCGATGGACGAAGCAGTTGACTCAATGTATTTGTTCCATCTCAGGTCAGCAGTCAACGTGAGACCGAGCAGCCGCAGAGAGGTGCTCTCGAGAAGTTGAGCGTCAGCCATTCTAATGGAGGGCAGGGAAGGATCTCTGTGGCAATAAATAGAGAGCAGTTTAGTTTTTGAGGCATTAAAGTTGACCAGCCAATTCCTGCCCCAGTTCACAACCGAGTGGAGATCCTTTTCGAGACGCACGGCCAGGTTAATTTTGTCAGCGACACTAGTTTTGAACGATCTTCAATTCACGGTTTGACAGGAATGATTCTATTAGGTCAAACAATCGACTCGTAATGCCATAACCCTGGATCTTGCGAAGAAGGCCAGGATGCCAAACCCTATCAAACGCTTTGGAGCTGTCTAGGCCACGGCACGAGCTTCCCCGTTATTTTGAAGTGCTTGGTAGACAGTTTCAGTGATGGCCGTAAGCTGTAGATCGGACAAAGCGGAAGCCATATTGCTTGTCTGAGAGCAGAACATGGGATGTAAGGTGGTTAACCACTTCGGTATTGATTAAGGCTTCGAAGACTTTGCCGAAGAGGGGTAATGGTAATTAGAAGGGTCAGAGGGGTCGCCAGAGTTCTTGAAGACAGGAACAATCGAAGAGGACTTCCAGCAGTCAGGAAAACAAGATCCCTTGAGGCAGTAGTTATATAGTTTAGAGAGGGCCGGCGCCAGTTCAGGCGCGCATTTCTTCAAGACAATGGCTGGTATCCCATCCCCACCACTAGCCTTGTTGGTGTCTAAATTGGAGATAATGCCCAATACCAAAGACGGGGTTATGTGTAACCCACTCAATAGGTCCTCAGTTCTAAGAGGGAAGTCGAGTATGGGTACACCGGAAGAGTCGAGCGTTGAGTTGAATGAAAATTTCCGAGCGAAGCATTCAGCCTTGTCGGCAGAGGAGGTCAGGACTTCGAACTGGTTGAACAAAGGAGGTATAGAGTGTTTGCAATTGTTCAATATGCTCTTGCAGAGACGCCAATAATCTTTAGAGCCGAATTTGCGAGATGCAATACGCTCTTTTATCCGAGCAGCAAATAGTGACTTAGCATCGTTGAGGACACGCTTACACTCATTGCGGGCGGAGGCAAAGCTACGTCTATTGCAGTCTGACCTGTCGCTACGAAATAGTTGAAAGAAGTGGTTCCTATGGGCAATGGCGGCTGAGCAAGCAGCAGAGAACCAAGGGGAGGGGCGTGACTTGACCCTATAGTTCCTTGAGGGGATGAAACGGTCGATTACTACTTTAACCCAGGATGAGACCACAGAAGCACATTCTTGGACGGGGAGCGTAAAGACAACATCCCAGGGGACATCGTGGAGAAAATCACGGAACGAGTCCCAGTCAGCTCGTTGATAGTAGAACGTCGTTCTAGTGGTAGGGGGTTCTTTGCAGGGGGTGGAGTTGAGGGAGATGTTAACAGATACTACAGCATGATCTGAGTTACCAAGAGGGCAGAGTTGCGTGGCGCTACAAGACTCGCGGATGGGGTTAAAACACAGATCGAGAAGAGAGGCCTTATAAAATTATTTAAATATATTTTTGTTTATACACTATTTATAGATACAAATATTTAAGTAAATGTTCCGTTCATGATAAACAGTATTAATAATATTTACTGGCCTGAATGTCTGAGAAATCTCAAAGAAAATATGTGTCCTCCGACAAATATGTATCCTACACGGAACCGTCATATAGCCTGACGTGCTATACCACTTAGATACAGAGGAAGCGTTAGGTTAGCAAGATTTAATTACTGTCATTAAATAACAAACATTCATAATGGTGTAGCACGTTAGGCGATATGAAGATTCCCTGTAGGATACAGGTTCGATTCTTGTCGGAGGACACATATTTATTTTGAGATATTCAGTACCCGGCAAATGTTGTTAATACTGTTTATTATAAACAGAGCATTTACTTAAATATTTGTATTTATAAAAATATCGTATAAATAAAAATATATTAAAATAATTGTCGAGCAATTCCTTATACATAAACTATCAAATCAATACAACCGTAATTTCAGATCAATTGCTTCCGAGCAATTTCCTTCATTGCAAGCGAAGCCTGTCGGTTGAAGCAGGGAACATCTTTCTTCCAACCATGTGAACTGGCGCGCCAAAATCACAAACAAAAAGGTGTATCAAATAAGAGAAGCCATATCAATTGATGGCCTTTCAAAAGCAGCAACTAAAATGTATAGCTCATGTCACTCGAATAGAGAATAACTACATAATCATGTGATTTCGCACTACGTCAAATAAACGGTGAGGAAGGTATCCACCCTCAGTAATGAAAATAAGGATAACAGTTAAGGGACTTTATAAAGCTATTTTCCTGTAAATATTTTACAACAGACATATTTTATAAATTTCACCCGAAACTAGGACTAGTTCTTCGATCAATTAATGCAGAATGTTTTTTTTTATAAGGAAACAGACTTTCACCTCTGAGTGTTGACTCCAGTATCCACTTATACACACACACACACACACACACACACACACACACATATATATATATATATATATATATATATATATATATATATATATATATATATATACTTTTAAAATTTAGGAGATCAGTTGATTACGGTTGCTTTCAACCCTATCCTGATCATTAATCTTTTATTTATATATATATATATATATATATATATATATATATATATATATAGGAAAGCGCCTGTGTATGTATATGTGTGTGTGTGTATATATATATATATATATATATATATATATATATATATATATATATATATATATATATATATATATATACTTCCGTGTCTCTTTTATACGAATATAATGTGCGCCAGAATCATTCGTCCGTGATGTCTATTATAGTGTTATATAAACTTCTGGGCCTCCATGACACCAGTCATTCTCTTCCATGGACTTAGATTGTAATCCTTCAGGCGATGTAAACATAGTATTGAAACATGAAAGCTTTTGTGTAGCGATTTCAATATGTTTTTATAACATTCTATAATAATAATAATATATATATATATATATATATACGGATATGCAATGTAATGGGCCCTGATCTGGCATCTTGTCTGCAATCACTCTCTCACAGACGTGCTGGTGCCTCCCTCTGTCTGTTTTACAAATACTTTCACGCTAGCTGTGCCGATGAGCTGCTTTCGCTGGTTCTCAGACTTCATGAATTAAATCGTTCAACTAGACTGGCATCTCGCTCTCACTGTTTCACTGCCGAAATATAGCTGTCTCTTCTGCTCCAATAGCTTCATGTCTCGCATTTCTCGCCTGTGGAACTCTCTACCCATTTCTTGTTTTCCTGATACCTATGATCTTCAACTATTCAAATGTAACGTCAATCGACGTCTCCAGATGCCCTTATCTATCCTCTAACCTTCTCTTTATCCTTTCCTCTATCATTTCTTTTTCTTCTCGGTCCAACACCGGAACCCCTTGAGTGCTAGTGGCTTCCCGCCTTGCTTGGCGTTGAATATATATATATATATATATATATATATATACAGTGTAACCCGGATATAAGAGACCCTGATATAAGATAAACCCGGATATAAAAGAGATTTTCTCTGGTCCCAAATTAGAGCCATACTTACCTAAACAAAATAGAAAAAATCCGGATATAAGAGAAACCCGGATATAAGATACTTTTCTCCGGTCCTGACAACTCTCTTATATCCGGTTTGCATATATATATATATATATATATATATATATATATATATATATATATATATATATATATATATATATATATATATATATATATATATATTATCCCTCACGCCACATCATAGTTATTTTATTCTAAAGTTAATTATCTTTCAATCAGTCTTCTTCCCCCTAACTGAAATCCCGTATATCCAACTATAAATTTCAAAATATTCTGAAAAAATTCTTCTTGATCGAAAATATCCGATTTTTTTTTAAACTCATTGACTTTATTTTAATAAATATTCCGATCTTTTCCTTACCTTCAGCTTTTTTTTCAGTCTTCTTTAATTTCTCTTTTTTAATGGCTTCTTTTTACTTTTCTTCGCCTGCCTCTCTTAGACAATTTCTAAATCTCTAGCATTTGAAAAAGTAGAACCAATATTTTTATATTATTCCGAATTTTATCCTCTTCGTCAACTACCCACAAATTAGAGAAAGGTCATTGCTAGATATGTCGATTGGTCAACGAGATTACATCCAAGAGAATTGAATGCTATTTTCATCGACTCTTTGGACATCGGGGATAAAGTTTGTTCTTCGTATCGTTGTAAACTGAACACAACAGGGAAATCTGCTTGATATTGTTTGCCTAAGTATTGTCTTTCACAGATAAAGCTGGTAATGGTTTTACACATTGGGGACTATATTAACGGGACTTTCCATAATAAACATTGTTTCTAGATTTGTATCATTTCCTGGATATATATTATGTTACAGAGAGAATGTTAATGATTGGAATAATGGACTGATGTATTTTCTCTCTTGACTATATGTAAAGATTCATCCCATATATACGATAGATATAATTATGTGCGCGCACCTCGCACAATCATAAACCAGTCTATATTTTAATCTCTAACACTTGCTTAGCGTTCTATAATTCTATCTGACAGATATTTCTTTCTCTGTATTTGCATATATAGTAAATACAATAAAAAGCTCAACGGCTTATCTCCTCAGTTCCAGTATCGTAGAAAATATTCCACTTTGCATGTGTAAGTTAAATCAGTTGGATATATTAACAAAAAACATATCTAGTTTAAAATACGTTAAGTGGAAAAAAGTGTTATCGTTTGAGGTCAATTAAATTTTAAATTTTTCTCTTAAGAATGTGACATTGTTCGATTATGTATATTAGATATATTTCGTTATAAAAAGGAATTTATATTATCAGTTATGCGTGATACACGCGTAGGCGATCATGACGAGGCAGATTTTTCCCGCCCTTACTGCGGTAGACCAGTTGCCATTCAAGGCTATAGATCTGTTCTACTAGGTCTTCTCCTGGGTGGGGAAGAGGAGTCATACCTTTTCCAAGGTTAGTAGCACATAAGTGGATGCAATATATTCTACTGGAATTCGAACTCGGCTCTTCGATTCCTTGGTCTGCGCCGCTATCCATTACTCTACCGTGCTTCTATATATTAATTTATATAATTTATATTAAAAAATTCTTAACTAAATGTCTATATTAAATGGTTCTATCTGTCACTCAAATACGTCATGTCCAAGAATTTCGGTTTAATTCTCTGTATTTATTTTATCCCACGATCAGTTTTGATGACCTATAATTTTACTGCCGATAGTACTAACACCAATATTTACTCCACCTCATCTCTGGTCTATTAATTCGTCGTCTTACTCATAAGAGAATTTAAAACTGTATAATCTCTCTGTCTCTGCATTGAACATTACACAGATTTATATTATCGTAATATTCCAGATTACTGCTTATATTATTATATTAATAACATAATAACATTTTAATAATAATGATAATATTAAACCCTTGTTATAAGGAAGCATATGGCAATCCTTAACCAAGCAACTTTCTGTGGAATTTCATATCTTTCTATTAAAACAAGTTTTCAGAAAAATACGTTTCAACAATCTGTTATTGTTCTTTCCAATATAGATGATGACTTCATTCTTATTTTTTTACTTGAAATAGTGTGGAACACAAACTCCTTAAGTCATTATTTCATGTTTTTTTTAAATCATTTCACACCAAGCAATGCGATTATTCCACGAGGACACAGCGTGTTACAGAGAGTGAAACATAACGAGAAGACCTTATTGAAGAAAGGACAGTATATATGCTCACCGTTTTAATTGTTACTACTGTTGAAAGTCATCAAGCGATATGGTGTCTGATATTTCATACCGTAATTCTCCATGTATAATACGCCTTCATCCATAATACTCACCCTTAACATTGTGCTGAAAGTGTGGGAAAATGCATAATACGCACCCCTTGTTTGGTAATCAAACCCTATAAACTGTACCTCTCCAATTTCATTACGGACAAAGTTTCCTACTCTTATTCAAGCAGCAATTGAAGATATTTATCAAAATTTACGATCATCACAATTTTAAAAGGAAACGGAAATACCTATATTGTGCCTACTGCGCAGACTCATTGAAATGTTTTTGTTCGATAAAATGCGCAATCTACCGGATCTGTATGTAGTTTTTTTCACAAAAAATGGTTTTAAACATAGAATAATATTATTCTAATTTATTTTTATGATAATTCTTATTTTATTTTACATTTGTAAGTATTGTTAGGTACATATGTTTGTATTTAACATGATTATGGAGTCGCAATCGCCGAATATTAGTGCCAAATTTTTGTATGTTTGTGGTAAGTAGTCATTTCGCAAATGAAATCGACCTATGAAACGGCAATTATTTGAAGAATTTTTGTAGCTCTGCATAATACGCACCCCTAATTTTTCTTGTTATTTTTTAGAAAAAATGTGTATTATACATGGGGAATTACGGTACATTACTTTGTAATTATGTAGCGCTAGTCAACACGGTACTAAACCTAAAGACATAATTCGCTCCAAGCCACCTTTAGCCGTCGATCTGCGAAAACAGTTACATATGTCCAAGAGTTTAGATATTTCTGAACGGATTTAGTGCTATGCATGCCATCCTAATGAAAGTAGACTTCTAATACGGTTTTTTTAGATGACTCAAATTTCTAGGTTAATATTTTTTGTTAAGCGGTCCACCTATTTTTTATACAAGTGGACTCGCCCGGTGTGTATTTGTACTGCTGCCGGTGAATACCCGGGTGTGAGACAGTGAGAGAGTGACAGTGGAAGTGATACAGTGAGAGTGTGAGGTAACCACTTTGTAGGAGTCACAGTTGCGAGCACGTCGACTCAGAAGGAAGTCATACTTCGATACTGAATTTCCCAGACTGTATATATATTATTATTATTACTAACCGCATTTCTGGATCTACTAACCGTATTACCAATTGTATTTTTACGTCAATACATTTATTTGCTATATTTCATTCCTGCGTTTGTCATTCATTTTGAGACCGGATTTCATCCCGGAATCCACAACAGTTTAATATCAATTTGTGTGTGTTTGTGTGTGTGTGTGTCTTTTTGCTTGTGTGTGTGTGTGTGTGTGTGTGTGTGTGTGGTACTACCCATATCGCTTTGTATCCTATGTCCAATTTCCTATACTATACTTATAACTGATTACTACCTAGATGTGTGAAGTGTTTATTCTTCAATAATTCCAAATCCTGAATTTTTATGATAGGTAGGTGCTGTCACTTCATTCATTTCAATTCTAGATCATTCTTTCTGTTTTCGAAACGTTTTTCTTGAGAATGTTGATTTCTGTTTTGTTTTGTTTTGTTTTTTTTTTTTTGTTTTTTTTCAAGATCATTTCCAACTGTTTATACCATCAACATAGTTTTTCTAATCATCAGTATATTAACCTCGGGAGGGAAATATAATACAATATATACCCGTGTATGATCCAAATTAATGTGTAGTACGACACCTGAATTGTTTTGCATGAGTTTTAACCCCTCCAGAAAAATAACTATCTATCACCGAAACATCTTCAAAAATTTACCTGTGTATAGAGCGATACCCCATCTTTTGCGTTAAAAAAAAAACTGATCTTAAAAATTTACACTGTGCTCGAGTATATACTGTATTTTCTAATGTAACGTATTTTAAAACTAAATATCATATATGTTAATAAATTCAATTGAGAGCAATCTTTGATTTTTTTTTAAATACTTTGCCCTATTGTTTTAATATTGTATGCATTTTTTTAGAAAAAAAAACAAAAAATAACAATTACCTTAAAAGTAGGGATGTACGCGAAATTGCCGAAAAATGGCATACTATGATAAAAATGTCCCAAGCATCACTAAAACTAAAGTTTTATCGTCAAAATATTTACGCTATTATTAAAAGAAAGACAAATGTGTTTTTATTACTATTTTAGTATTTTATTCATCCTTTCTAGAATATTCGAAATCTTGTTTTTCTTGCATCAGTGGATAGACTACAAAATAACAACACAAATTTTAGCGTCATTTTTGCATTGAAAGTTGGAAATTATTGCAAACATCAAATGCTTTTCGGATTTTAAAGAAACTTTCAGAACTTCTTCCTAAATGAATAATTTTTTTTTAGAAATGTGTATTTTTTAGAAAGTATTTTTTTAAAATTTGTTTTATTTTTTGTTTTTTGATTTTACATGTTAACTCCATTACTTAATTTTATGAAAACAGAAGAAATTAAAATTTAACTGTTACTGATTATATTAGTTAAATGCAGAAGTCTTCAAATCAATTTCTTTTATTAAACTGAACGACCAGTTACCGAAAATCAGCTTTGAATCGTAAAATACAAAACCCAATACAACTAAGATATTATTTAATTAGAAAAGCTTTTATGAATAATATGTACACTATTGTCTGAAGCAAATATGTAGAATGGATTCTTACAATAATTGTTTTCTTTTTTTTACAATTTTAATTACATTATTTTATAAAGTTGTTAAATATTTTAAAATTCAATTTTAGTGCTGAAACTTTTAGGAAATACCGTCATTAAGTAAAACTATTTTTAATAATCATAAATCTAAAAGTTTATTACAATCTGCAAACGACTAGTATTTAATAAAATAAATTTACTTTTTTTTCTGGATGTGTATATACACACCTTTTTCATATACGGATGTGCATACATGACATTATCATGAAAAGTCACGTGTTTTAAGAGTTGTTTAAAATTAATCTTACTTATTATAAAACGCAGATTGTGTGTGTACGTTTATATATTGGATCGGATTTCCTACATTTTTCAACAGATTTCAACAAAACTTCACAGGACTACGTAAGATTAGATTGCGGTGGTTCTGACAAAAAATGGAAAAACACAATTGTTTTTGCACGAAATCAATTTGAAAACATGATTCTGTCACCAGAATGAAAGGGGGACAACTCATCTCGAGTTATACTTATTATAAAACCCAGGATGTGTGTGTGGGGGGGTCATTTATATGTGGGATCGGATTTCCTACATTTTTCAACCGATTTCAACAAAATTCCAGATTTTTTTTGGCAGGTAGTGTTTCTTATTGTCTTGCACACTTTTTTCTTTATTTTTACATTCAAAATGCTTTAAAAATTCCATTTACACGTCAATTGTTTATAATAAAATTCTATTCAATCGATAGACTCATAACGATTGAAAACAATGTTTTTGTTTGAGTTTGACCAATTCGTAAAAAAAAAAATAATTAGGACATGTGTTTTCTTTGTCAATTTTATTTTTCAGTCTTTATGATGGTCGATACTTGATCTATCTCTTACTGTTACATCCCCAGGCAATGCCGGGCTCTACTGCTAGTAACTGATATAACATAAAAATTTAATAATAAATAAAATACCACAATTTAATAGGAGATTTACGTAAAAATTATAGGTACCTCTCTTATCTATGAAATTTTCATATTATCTTAGTTATGAACATTTAAATTTATTATATTGTATTTTAAATTGCATTATTTTTCCAGAAAGCATCTTCAAATTTAAGGTTATAAAATGAAAGTACCTAAAATTAATAAAATATTAGGTTACTGAAAATATATTTAATTTGTAAAAAATACAGGGTAGTTCACTTAAAATTCATAAAAATTTATGTCACTTTTGTTCATCCCTCCAATGACTTCTCCTGGACTTAGCTGTCAATAACATTAATCAACACCAGACAAACAAGTTACCGTGGTTAATAAATGCTTTTATTCTTTTCTACTACAGAAAGAAATTACAGCTTACTGCGGGAAAAAAAATCTGCCTCGCCAGTCATGTATCGAAAGATACATGATCGTCTAAGCGTCTATCATATATGACACATAACTGACCGAATCAGGAAAAAAAAAACTTCCTCTCATACAAAATTTGTTGTCCTTAAGATCTTTGCAAGGTTATGATTATATATATGAAGATAGCTCAGTGGTAGAAACTTTAACTGATCGTTTGGTTTCCGATCCGCGCTTGAGGTATTCGGATGTCTAGTCGCACTGAGGAGCTGTGATACAGCGAAACAGTACTTTCTGAATGACATATATATATATATATATATGCACAGTACATGGATAATTGTATCTTAAACAGACATTTTTTTAATGGTAAAACACAAGGTTCTTTACGCAGATTTTTCTTCTGGACTACTACTGATATTGTAGAAAGAAATTCTCACTTTCTCATCTAAAAAATTTTTACATTATCTATAGATGAAAAAGATTCTCATTCTTTCATCCACCAATTTTCACATTGCTAGTATCTATTGGTAAGCACTAGTATTTTTTTAAGTTAAATCTGTTGTCTGCCATAATTATTTAGCTCATTACTTCATAATAGAGTAAATCAAGATGTATATTTCGATCAAGTGATGAAATCCATCAGCACTTAACAATGGTAATTGTAATGATGAAATTAGCTGCCGCCATGAAAGAAACGCTCGGAAATCATAGACTGAAAATGTTAGTGTTTCTATCAGTCAAAATTTGTAAAACCTTTTTCTGAAAATTCTTTTTTTTTTTTTAGCAAATTATTTTTCTCGGGTCTGCTAGCTGTTATTATTCTTTCTAGTATTTATGGAAGTTTCTTTCCAAACATTGTGTTTATGTCAGTGTGAAATTTAATACATTATGTTTTCTCCCTTTTTTTTTTTCATGTGCAATAAATTTTGTTGATGCTGATGTTACATGTGTTCGAGTGACATGTTTTTTTATTATTTAGTGTGATAATTAATCTTATTTCTTTCCCCATTTGTTCCATGTGCAACACATTTTTATTGTTGCTGGTGTTACATGTGCTTGAATGACATGCTTTTTTATTATTTAGTGTCGAAATAATCTTGTATTTTTCCCCCATTTTGTTCCATCTGCAACGCATTTTTGTTAATGCTTATGTTACATGCGTTCGAGTGACGTGATTTTTTTTATTATTTAGTTTGACAATTAATGTTGTTTCTTACGCCATTTTTTCCGTGTGCAACACATTTTTTGTTTTTGGTGGTGTTACATGTGTTCCAGTGACATTTTTCTTTGCCATTATTTGCGATTTTGGAGCGACAATCTATAAGATCTGGTGAAGGATCGTATTCTTTAAGTCCCAAAAGGATTAATTTCTTTGAAGCCATTTTTATTGACATTAAGGCGTTTTACTTCCACTTGAATACGTTTGCATTCTACATGCATTCACACATATCTTTGTGGAAGTATATGAGAGACTATAAATTTCATTTTTACGCGTGTCTATATGATCTCTTTCAGCTAGAATTGGTTTATTTTCTGTGCATGGATTTATGTATGCTTTAATATCTGATGTATATGATTATATGGGTGTGTGTGGATGTTTTGCGCCTGGATATTTATATTCCGTTGTTACAAGATGTAGACCAAATATGAATAAAACATTGATCGAAAAAATCTTATCATTGTCTGTGTATATGTCTGAATGGCTAAAACGTTTGTTTTCCGATCAAGAGACCTGGATTTGAATGATACTATACTCGATTGATCAGGAATGTGAGTTCTTGACGTTATCGGCATGGAGAGGTTTTCACAGTATGCGACACGTTTGGAAAACTATTCCACGGGTTAACCTAAACCTTATGAAGGAAATTGGGTAGACGGAAATTTTCTGAAGCCTTTGATGGTTGTGTTAGCATGAAGTCACAAATCACCGTGACCAAGGGTGATTCAAGGCAGTTCAAGGCAGACTATACGATCTCTCTTCAATTAAGTTAATCACGATGAGGTCTCTCAGCATAGTTCCTGTATAAAACACAGGCTCTGTGGTTGCAGAAGAAATATAAATGTGCCAGAGCTGGCCATTGCTATAGGGATTGTCTAGCGGTCCTAGCAGACGGTTGTTCTGAGAAACGAGTAGCCGGCCATTATTGTTTGTATACATATACTTACTAAGTGAAACATTTCAGAATGTTAATTGAATTAAAGTTGAATTGCTTACTTATGTGTTGCCAACACATACGCATTCATGGCTTCTGATTTAGGATTTCCTTAGTTTTGTTTGACACATGTCTACAAAATTAGGGCACCTATTATAGATCATATTCATTGTATAAATCACGGAGAATGGCTTATAAACAATTAGTTTATGAGAAATGCTTTGGTCGCTGAATATGTGTCCTTCTATATCCGAAAGTACATATGTAAATGTTTCTTCAATGCGTATAAGCAATCCTAAACAAAAGGAACATGAGTATGGAATTGTCCCAGGGGGATGGTTTTATCGGCTTTGGTACGAGGATGCATGAAATATCTATAGCTAGATGCAGTTATTAGCTGAAACCGGATCTGAAATTTTGAGTGTATAATTTAGATCTGTGTGATTAATGGAAGAGAGTTGCGTTAAGTGATAAGCACTTAGATTATGGTAAAAAATAAACAGTTGTTTAAAATAAATGGTTTATTTTATTATAAGTAGATGGCCTTTTAGTAGTTATGCATGTGTATAAAATCGTTAGTTTTCTGATGATGCGATTTGAAATCAGTTCATTATTTCTATAGAAATTGAACTACTGCGTTCATCTTTGCTATGATTAATGCTTAATTATGTTTGCTGGTTTTTGATACTGTATCGACAATGTATCTATAGAATTCAGGTACTTTTTTGTTGTTTTGCTCTATTTCCAATTGCATAGTTCTTGCGTTTTATTTAAACAGTATGTATTTAACATTTTAAATTATTTAAGTTAATAAAGTGGTTTCTCCTTAGAATAAAACATAAAAAAGGAAAAATAAGAAACTAACGTTAAACACACAAATCAGTACACGGGTTCGTAAAACCGTAAATTATTTGTGCAGAAACTGGTTTCGTTTTGATTTAGTTTGTTTTACGGCATATCAACGTCAATGGGTTATTTAATAGTGACAAGATTTTTATTGCTGGTAATATTTTTTTTTCTCAAAATATATTGCTGGTAATATTCTTTTTTGTCAAAAATGTATTGTTCGTCATATTTTTTCTCCCAAAATGTATGGCTGGTTAATGATTTGTTTTCAAAAATGTTTTGCTCGCAATAATTTTTGTCTTTCAAAAATGTATTGCTGGTGATAATTTTGTCCAAAAATGTATTGCAGGTAATAATATATTTCTAGTAATATTTTTTTTTTTCAAAAATTTATTGCTGGTAATAATTATTTACAAAAAAGTATTGCTGGTATTGTAACCTATTTTTTCACTTTCACAGTATTTTGACCCAAGTTTGGGGATTAATTATTTGCCATAGCTGGGACCCTAACAGGTTCTACCACTCCGAGTCACGGTAGACCTGGAAACGCCAGCAATTATGAGGTGGTTCCACGCTCCCCAAAACCTCCTGATCAAAAGCATTGATGTTGGATGTAGTTTATCGTCTTACCCAGGATGTGGACGTAGTTTATCGTCTTACCCATGAGGCGGATGTAGTTTATCGTCTTACCCAGGAAGCGGATGTACTTTATCGTCTTATCCAGGAGGCGAATGTAGTTTATCGTCTTAACCAGGAGGAGGATGTAGTTTATCGTCTCACCCAGGACGCGGATGTATTTTTTTCGTCTTACCCAAGACGCGGATGTTGTTTATCGTCATACACAGGAGGCGGATGTACTTTATCGTCTTGTCCAGGACGGTCTGCTGAAATGTTATGTTAGTAAAACAGATTAAAATCTTAATCTGAAAACGATTTGAATTAATGTTTAAAATCTATATGAAGTTTCATAACTTGTTATTTCCGATCAGCTATAAATGTTGTATTTGACATTTAAACGCACCAAAAAACAGTATTGCGTGTAATATGCAAAGTTGAGGCTTCCTGTAATTCCTCATCTGAACCGAACGTTCATTACACTACGTTAGCATTGTACATCAAACTGTTACTTCTTTTATGTACTGTGTCCCTTATGGCACGGGCGATCATAACTTTCCACAACTTCCTATCCTTTGTAGTGAACATAAAATATTAGTAATGGAACATAATAACCTTCCCAAAGACCCAAGTAAAAGGAGTGAAAAAAGGAATGAGTGTACTTTCTCTACATTTTTCAACCGATTTCAACTAAACTTCACAGGACTGCGTAACATTACATTGCGGTGGTTCTGACAGCGCCAAAAATGAGAAAACACAATTGTTTTTGTACGAAATCAATTTGAAAACACGATAAAACACGATTCTGTCGCCAGAATGAAAGGGGGACAACTCATATCGAGTTATACTTGTAAAACCCAGGTTGTTTGTGTGTGTGTATGTTCGTTTATATATGGGATCGGATTTCTTACATTTTTCAACCAGTTTCAACAAAACTTCACTTCTTTTAGCAGGTAGTGTTTCTTATTGTCTTGCACACTTTTTTCTTTATTTTTACATTCAGAATGCTTTAAAAATTCCATTTACAAGACAACTGTTTATAATAAAATTCTATTCGATCGGTAGACTCATAACGAGTGTAAACAATGTTTTTGTTTGAATTTGACCAATTCGTAAAAATAAAAAATAAATAATTAAGACATTCGTGTCCGTCAACCTTAAACAATCTTTGTCAATTTTATTTTTCAGTCTTTATGATGGTCGATACTTGATCTATCACTTACTGTTATATTCCCGGGCAACGCCGGGCTCTACTGCTAGTCTATGTATATTTCTGAGATCAGGTATTATGTACACTATTTTACATTATTCGGACTATTGTCTTCATCTTTGTTGCCATATGATAAATATGGCAACAAAGATGAGAACAATGGTTTGAATAATGTAAATAGTGATATTCGTTTATATTTTCGATCGACGTTGTTTACTAACGTTCGCGGAAAACAACTGAAAATAATGAAGATAAAAGAAATACATGTCACAAATCAATAACGAAAGGTAAACGAATGCAAATTAAATAATATAAGAATGATTCCGTTTTTATTTACTTTTTTCACGTATTTTTCAAATAAAACATGAACCAATGCACATATGTTCATTCCACAAAGTCGTTCCTTGTAGATTAACCACAGATCCCCGATTGGATTTAAATCAGGAGAGTTTCCGAGCCAGTCAATAATACTTTGATTTGCTCACTGGTAAGGCTTGTCATTGTGTTCTTGCCGCGTTACAATCTTCGTACGCTTCTTTGGAGTAACGTCCATCGCAGACAATGGTCGGAGGGCCATTAATCGACAACCGAGGCAATATAGTCTGGGCGTGATAAAAATTTGATGCAATCACGGATGACTCAATATTTTTCAAGGCCAAACAAATGTCATCATACACCCCGAAAATAGATTCATATTACTGCACACCACTGAATATGACCTAATCTGAGAAAAAAATAGAAATCGATTTAAACCCTGTCATTTCACTGGGTCTAAAACTGACTGTATGGTGAAAGAAAGGAAACTAAAGCGGTTGTTTCAATTAATTTCTACAGGGGTGTAGAAAAAACACCAGAATGTGTTAATCCTCAAGAGAGATTTCAGCGCATAGGTTTTCAGAAATTTAACACGCAACTAGTTTACCCATAGACAGAGTTTTCTACATAAAATGGTTTGATTATGATTTACATCTGATTAGCGAAATATGCTCGATTGAAATCATGGCTTCCCATCCGATAGTATAAGACATTACCTATAACATTAAGTTGAAATGAATGCTAGTTTTGGTGTTTGTCTCCAATGCAAAGATGTCTCCTCCACGTTCATCAGTGAAAGTTACGTCGATACTCAAGTCACGTCCATTCAAGTGTATATCGGACATGTTAGAGATTTCATTGGTGAATATGTGATCGCTTGAATGTGATTTCTGTCTCTACTTTTCCCACCGTCATTCATTCTTTTTTTTCTTCTGCTTTAGCTTAAGTCGTTTTTACTTGCTCTCTTTGCTATGAATATTGATTGCCATGTTTTTTTTCTCCTTTTGTATTATTATTTCTTTTCTCTCTCTCGCTCTCTGATGTTTTTTATCCCACTCTTGTATTTATGTTTCCTTTTCTTTATCTATTCTTGTTGATCCTACTACGTAATTATATTGCTTTTCTTATACTTTTTCTTTGTAGTTTTTTTCTTTGTTTACACACGCATGCGCGCGTTCACACACACATATATATATGTGTGTGTGTGACTTAAAATGCATCTTTGTATCTCTCTAGCCTTTCTTTCTTTCTCGTATAAACTTTTTTTCTTACATTTCATATTCCTTCATTTTCACTTTGACATTTTACTCGTGTGATCTTTTGATATATTCTGCTCTCATATTATTCTCCGTATATATATATATATATATATATATATATATATATATATATATATATATATATATATATATATTAAAAAGACATATTTTATATTTAACGTTGTTATTTTATAGATACAAGTATTTAATGCTCTGTTTATGATAAACAGTATTAAATAACATTTATCATAAACAGAGCATTTGCTTAAATACTTGTATCTATAAAATAACAACGTTAAACATAAAATATGTCTTTAATAAATAAATTGTCGGACCTTGTCCATTTCTTAATATATATATATATATATATATATATATGATAGAGGAAGAGAAGAGACTTTTATTATTCTTAATCTCAATATGCAATTTGTCTTTTCTTTTTATCAATCGTTCTGTGATTTTTCATTTCTCTATCTTTTATTTCTGTTTTTTTTTCTACTCCTCTCTGTCTCTAAATCAACCTCTTGTCTTATGCAAATCACAGGGTCACATGCCAGATAGATAAAGCGAAAACTCAGCATAAGGACTTCAGACTTATACGAAAACAAGAGAATGTGAAAAAATTGAGCACCAAGGGAAGCCCGCTTTATCGGCTAACCGACTTATCAATATGCAGAAGTCGTATCAGATAGCCAATAACATCCAGTCCAGCCAAACAGCCGTAGCAATCAGAACACTACAATGAAGACCAAACAGTCTCCGACTCGAATCAATAACCCACCCTGACGCAGCGGGCGGGAAACATTATAACACGAGAACAAAGCTAAGCCGTTCGTATCGCCTCCATCACCAAAATAGTTATAAGCCGATGGATTGCTGAACACCGATATCTCAGTAAGTAAGGTGATTGTGTACATCGTGTCTACAATGTAATGTAAATTCCATAATGTATTGCAATAATCGAAATAAGACAACAAAAATATACACGCAAATATATAGTAAAAAAAAATAAATGAAACTATTTTTCGCCAATTTGAATTGTTGGCTCCAGGCAACTTATTTTATTCATTGAAATGAAGCGAACTAGAAAATTCAGGCGTTTAAGGACAACAGAAGAGCGAAAAATACTATTTATAAAAGAAATATCATGTATGTATTGAGAATCTGCGAAAGTAAGACGTCATTATTTAAAATCATCCAATCAAAAGCAGGTTGATTATCTGATCTCCATTTTCTCTACGTTCTTATCCCTACGACTCTTTACATAGACACACAAACACACGCACGTACATGCATAATTGGCATACGTCGATCTAGAGAAACCTTGGATCTATACCCAAAGTGTTATACATCAGCTTCTGGTGGCAGCACAGCACCTGGTATAGCTGTACAGGATCAGGTGGGAGTGAGGTGACAGTATCAGTTGCAACAGAAGCATTTGAAGACGTTCTCCCACGATGTCACCATATTGTTTTCTTTCCATCGAGCACACTTCTTCCCGGTGGCAAACCTTCGTTTCTCCTCTTCTTGTGCCAACACTCTGCGTAAATAACATCTCCAGTGTGAGCGATCGTTGACGATTCTTCCCACCACCCAACGTCCGTCCGTCGCCCCATGTCTCATTTGCAAACATCCTTGAAGAGAAGATGTCGCCCTTGTGCCCCCTTGCAGGTGGCCAGCCTCTAATCCAGGAGGAATGCTTCGTGCAGTGTTTGCAGACAGCGATTCAGGATATTTCTATCTCTAAGCGCCACAGATCCAAGCAGGAGAATTTATTGGCTGAGGGTGCCCAGCTTCATACGGCCGATAGCTGTCCAGTGAGGTGCGATGACCTCGCCCTCCGTTGAAAGCAACGCCTGGCCTCTTGCTCCACGGGCGTTGAGTCATAGCAGGTAGACTGTTGCTTCCTGTGTTTTACCGTCGTGGTGAAGCAGGGCTCGGTGAGAGATCGGCGGTTTCCCATGCAGCATGTCTCCAGTCTTCCTGCCACCGATATTTTCTGAAGAAAAGGCAAAGGCTAAAACAGTTTGTCACCGGTGTCGCCGCAGGAAGTACCAGAACGAAACTGAACATAGGACTCCGGTTTAGACCTCGGGGTTTACTCCTCAAGCTTATCTCATGATTTGGTATGGCCATAAAGCAGCGTCGATTTAAAATGAGACTTTTTTCTTCTCTTTGTTAATTTCAACCGCCAAAGTATGTTTGTTTAATCCTGTATTGTATTATTTCCAATTTCCCGTGGAGTCTGTCTTCACTTACAAGATACGCAGCTATATGGGTCGTAGCTTTGTCAATATATGCCAGTATATTAACATAATCTTATCTGTCATATTGCCATTGTTATGTTCCATGTTCAGCACCAGCTTCAGTTTTCTGACAGATGTTATCATGTTTTCTTTAAGCAACCTCTGGTACAATAGTGAATTCATCGTGGTTTTTATGATCTTGATCTGAAAAGAATTTGCTGCAGCAAAACAGTCTGAAAACATGACCTTTCCATTTCCATACTTCACAGGTGGTATGAGATGCTTGGGACTAAATAGTCGGAGGTGTGCCAAACCGGCCCTCTTTACTTGTGCTCAAATAATATTTTGGATCCATTTGTCCCAAAAACAATGTTTCAAATGTGTTTTTTTCTCACATATTCTCACATACCGCACACACACACACACACACACACACACACACACACACACACATATATATATATATATATATATATATATATATATATATATATATATATATATACTTCTCGTTTTCACTCTCGCGCGGTCATGTATGACGTCACGAGCTGCGGTGCGATTTTCGCTACCGCGTCTCGTATACACGATTTTGTCGTTGCTTTGAAATCTTTCATGCAACAAAAACAGACCATCATTATTGTTTTGTCGATGTATTGTTTAATATATAGAAATGTAATTGTCATCTTTGATAATGGTTTATGTAAGCCGAAAGCTTAGATTAGGATTAAAAAACATGTACCAATATGGTGATTTCTTTTCGTTTTTCAATAATGTTATTAAGCTTATCAGACAATATGAAAGGAATTTACTGAAAATAAATAAACAAAACTTTTCTATATTATTTATAAACATATAATATATATATATATATATATATATATATATATATATATATATATATATATATATATGTATTCTTTGCACACCTTCCATGTGAAGAAAGATGTCAGCTGTCCTTGTCTAATCGAAAAAGCATTTACGTTTGCATAAAGTGTGGTAGGAACTACTGGAGATTCGATGATGTTATTTTCGGATTCTCGGAGACTTCATTAAGAAGCTTGCAGTCTTCTCCTGGGCTAAGCTTGTTCGGACGACCTGAAAATTTTAATTCCTTCCGCTTGTGAATTATTTTCCGGATCGGGTATTGGCTGATTTCAAATTGCGTTTTTTTTTTTAAATCAATTTCCCAATTGCTGACAACAGAAAGATAACAGTAAAAAGAATGGAGAGACTTGGACATAGAAATATGGTAATGTAACATCATTCTTAGAGCGTTTGTGAGCAATTTTCTTTACTATAATGATTTATTGACACACGCATACGTGTATATATATAGATAGATATATGATGTGGGGCCAAAGTTGCAGCCGTGGCAATATCAATAAAGCCCTTCTTCCGGCTTCTATTTTTACAGTTAACTTTGATGTTCAATTTTTTTTATTCGTAATTCATGGCCTATCATTGTCTCTCTCTTTAATTCCACACAAATTAAACTGTTGTTTTTTAGTGGTTTATTGCCTTGTATGTGGTGAAATATATATATATATATATATATATATATATATATATATATATATATATATAAGCAGCATGTCTGCTGGCGTTTATATACATTCGTATATAATACGTGAGAATTTCCCTTTCTCCGTGTGCCGATAGCGTAGCGTTAGGATCTCCGACAGATGCCAAATAGGTCGGGTTTCGATCCGGCTTGAAGGAACCGGATGTCTAGCCACACTGACGAAACAGGCTTGTATGTGGATGACTATATATATATATATATATGTTAAGAAATGGACAAGGTCCGACAATTTATTTATTAAAATCATTTTTATGTTTAACGTTGTTATTTATAGATACAAGTATTTAAGCAAATGCTCAGTTTATGATAAACAGTATTAAATAACATTTACCGGCCTGAATATCCGAGAAATTTTCATAGAAAATATTCGTTCTTTGACAGGATTCGAACCTGCATCCTATACGGAACCGTCATATACGCTGACGTGCCTTGACCGCTCGGCCACAAAGATACGATACGCCAGAGCAGTTATGAATGTACGAGATTCATGGAAGATTGAAGTTTATAAACAGTAAATTCGACCTTGCCTACAGTAAGGTTCTTTGTGGAAAGAACAAAACGAGAGACGTTGGTAGATTCATAAGTTTTGAAAGAATATTTCTGAAAGAATTTTTTTTTTCAATCTAGCCAAATTTCTATTCGTTTTCTTTCTTTCCCTCCATTACCTTTATCCCTGACTATCCTACATTGTAAAAACAGAAAATCTACCAAGAATGGCGATATATTGTAAGAGCCTGGACATAAATTTACCGTGGTTGAAGTCGCGATCAATGCACTTTCCAGACATTTTCGTCTCAGTGGATTTTTCTCTTTTAATCAAAGTCGCATTCCCTATGTCAAAATTGTGTTTTTTTCAAATGTCCCTTTTGTGTTCATATAGCCTTTTCTTTAAACTTCTTGAGGTTCCTCTGATATATTCATTCTGGCAATTTCTGCACTTCGTAGAGTAAATTCTTCCTTAAACTTTGATTTAAGTCTTTGATTCTTGTAGATGTAAACGTGGCAAAATCAATAAAAGCAGTCCAATGAAATCTAAACGGATAAAACATGTTATATTTGTAATGCTATTTTTTAAATATATATATATATATATATATATATATATATATATATATATATATATATATTATCTAAATATATATATATATATGTATATATATATATATATTATTTAAATATATCAAAATACACACACACATGGGTTTTTTGTGTGTGGGGTTGTATGTTGGACTCTCACGTCGTAATCGACGTATGAGAGTCAAGCAACTCAGTTGCTAGGAAACTACAGCCAGAGAAGAGCCGAATATAGAGAATGGTGCTCATCAGGTTTTGAATTCAGAGACCAATTGCCAGAACCCAGTCTGTCCTGTTATATACCCATAACTGGTGCGGAGAAGAAGAGGATTCATACTTTTCCCAATATTATGTATTCGAACTCGTCTCTCCGATTCCTCAATCTGAGCCGCTATCCACTACTCCACCGTACCTCTCTCTCTCTCTCTCTCTCTCTCTCTCTATATATATATATATATATATATATATATATATATATATATATATATATATATATATATATATATATAATTGGTGTATATAACATGATTTCGTTGTCAAGCTTTTGAATTTTCCTATACTTGGGTTTTGATTGGTTAATTCTAGCTTTTGTAACAATGTTTTCCTCCAGCGAAGGATCGTTAATTAATTTGAAACTTTTAAAACCATTTATTTTATATTAAACATCATCACTTGATAAGACACCGAGGGTGTTGAAACAAAATGGTTATTTTTGTAGTGATTTTATAACATATTTATGTAATAATTTTTTTAAAATAATTATATATATATATATATATATATATATATATATATATATAAAATGGAGGAATGATGGAGTCATGGATGCCGGCTTGGATTGAGGAATCGGATGACCGTGTTCGTTACATTCACTTACGCGCAAATACCTGGGGAAAGGCATGAACCCCCTCTTCCAATCAAATCTGGTCTAGGACAATACTGAATTCAAAACTTGCGGAGGGTCGCTTGGGGACCTTCTCGCAGACTGTCTGCACCAATTATTTCTATCCGAATCCTCCAAAACCTGTGGTTGGTCCTTCAACACTATAATCAAATATGTGCAAGTAGTCTGGCTGTACGGTTCTAACAACTGAGATGTCGTAACCTCATAGGTCAAAAAAAAAAAAAAAAAACGACGGCAGAGCCCAGTGTACGCCCACACATACATTTGTGCGCTCGCGTGTGTGTGTGTGCGCGCGCGCGTGTCTGAATATGCTTACATACATTGCGAGAGAGAGAGGCCAGATGGTTGTAGAACGAGTTTGGGCTCAGGAGAGAATAAATTAATAGCAACTATTGTAAGTGAAATGGATGCTTGGAAGGAGAGACCGTCGGTGAGTTGCAAGTCAAAAAACAGACTAATTTGATAAATTTGATTTGAGAAATCAGAGATAGCGAGAATTATGGCAAGAGAGCACTTTGGCGTTTTCTTCATTAATTATCAGAGATCAATTTCAATCTTCTTCCCCAGTGGAGATTCCTTTCACATAACCCACGCCGATAATCACAAATCTCGGAAAAGTAATAATCTCCTTTCCAATAACCACTGCCCACATCGGCTACTCGCCTCACCATCCATCTCGAGCAATTAACAGGAAACCTTACAAATAAGCATTCGCATTTATAATTGTTTGAATTTTATTTCCGTTTTTTTTCTGTCATGACAACGTTGACGTCGTCAAATTGTTGGATATATTTCAAAGCCAAAAGGATTTTTTTCTTGCAGATCACATATGCATATGCTAGGCTGAATCAATAAGCTCGTAACCTGTCATGTATTGATGGCTGAATATAGAGGGTATTTATTCTATACCTAATTATTTGCGTGTAAGATCTATTCAGGCAAGCATGGCTATACATACAATGCTTATATAAAAATATGTTACGCTGGATTAATAAGTTCATAGCTCAATAATTAGTAGCAGACATTAAACTTAACATTTTCCCTATATAATTTTCGTAATGCCATTTCACTTCAGGACGAAGGCGATTATGAGTCTTCACAACATTTTTTTAATTATTTATGTGAATTTCCATAACGACTTGAGTTAAACAATGTAGTATTTCCCCATTGTCCACTGAAAGAATTGTCCGTAATCTAGATTAGAGTAAAGCCAAGGCTATAAACACACACACACACACACACACACACACACACACATATATATATATATATATATATATATATATATATATATATATATATATATATATATATATATATATATGTCAAAGCTTCGTATATAAGCTTCAGAAAATAAAGACAAAAGCTGTCCAAAATTCGGATTTTCTTATTGTACTGTTCCTCGATGCAAGCTTTCAGTTCATGAGTCACCATCAAAGTGGTTATATTGTCATTACAACAGAAATGTTCACCATCAAAGATGGCATCCTGTTATATATATACATAGAAATTTGGTCAGCGATTATAACGATTATAGCAGATGTAGGTCAGACATTCGGAATGCGGTTAACGAACCTAATCATAGATATAATATATATATATATATATATATATATATATATATATATATATATAGAGAGAGAGAGAGAGAGAGATGGATAGATAGATTATATATATATATATATATATATAATATTTATCTATCTGTATATATATATAAATATATATATATATATAGATAGATATTTATATATACATATATAGATATATATATACATATTCATATATATATACCTAGAGATTATATATAAACACATAGATATTATATATATATATATACATAAATATATTATATATATGCATATATATATATAGCAATAGATATTATATATACATAAATATTATATAGAGAGAGATATATATATATATATATATATATATATACATATATATGTATACATACATAGATATATACACATACATATATATATATATATATATATATATATATATATATATATATACATAGTTCATCACAGTATACTATATATATATATATATATATATATATATATATATATATATATATATATATATATATATATATATATCCATATATTTGCTTGCATACTGTCTACTGGAAATACAAACCTGATGAATATGTCCTGAAGATGGTTTATTAGACCGAAACGTCCGACGTTGACATATTAACATTAAAGCAGCATAATTGTATATATGGATTTTTGTTTGTTTTTTCCGTATATTTTTTCTTCATACTGTCGGATCTATATCCATATATTTTCTTGCATATATATATATATATATATATATATATATATATATATATATATATATATATATATATATATATATATATATATATATATATGCATACAGGAGTAATTTTCAGTCTAACTTTGATGAAATATGTACACTTGAGCCCCGTGTTCCTGAACAATTTTAACCCTTTTGCCTGAGATCCTGAGTCAAAATTCGAAATTCGAAAATAATTAGTATGTAATGTTTGACGGTAGATATAAAAATGGTCACAAGTGTTTGCCCACCGTTCAACAGGTATCAGGGCATTAAGTGATTTTTATCAACCACTGTTCAATCGGTGGCTGAGCATTAAATCATTTTTCTCTACCATTGATCAACCGGTGGTTCGGCATGAAGTCATTTTTCTCTCCCACCGGTAAAACGGTATTCACTGTCCAAAGTGTTAAAGAAAAGATAAAAAAAAAACGCTTGCTACAATACTTACTGAAATAAAACAAGATAATGGAATATTCCACAAACCGTGTAATGTCCGAGACTTCTAGGTATTGTTTGAATCCATACTATATTCTATAAAGTTATTTGATGACGAGCAATCGGTCTGTTGCGCTTAATCCGTGAGACGGGCGGCTCCTATGCCTGTTATTGAAATACGTTTTTTGGTGTAACAAATCAATTAAAAAGAAAAGGAGGAAATAAATTAGAATACTTATTCCTTGTAGTAACGTAGAGCGTGTTGAGTAAAAAAAAAAAAAATGAAAAACATGATATTCCCGTAAACCCGTTAATTTAGAGGGAAGTATATGTTGAAAGAAGCGAATAATTATGTCATATCAATGCGAAAAGAAAGAGAAAGGAAGAAAACATTGCAAAAAAAGGGTAGATGATAGAATCTATCAGAATCGACTCATTAAAAAAAGTGGTAAAAATATGTTACAGCTATGACGAGTGTGAAGAGAGAGAGAGAGAGAGATTGAGAATGTACATAAGAGATTACACTTGGGTGGAGAGAAAGAAAAGGGTCTGGAAATAGGTCTGGAAATAGGTTTATTTCAATTAGGTCCACTTTATATTTAAAGATAATAGGACACGTTCTGAGCTTCAGTGTCGATGCCGGGACCATCACATCCATAATATATCGCAATAAACGCATAGGATAAAGCTCATTTCTATCCTCTCTGGCTTCTTCTTTTGTCAGTTATCTGCTATGCGTGATACACGTTTAAGCGAATCATGTATTTTTCGATACATGACTGACGAGGCATATTTTTTTTACCGCGGTACGTTGCCATTTCTTTCTCCGGTAGACCAGTTGCCATCCTGGTCTGTCCTGCTATTTACCCATAGCTGCGGGGAGAAGAAAAAGATTCATACTTTTCTGAAGTGAATGTCGTGGATTCGACTAGCATTCAAACTCGGCTCTCCGTTTCCTCAATCCGAGCCGCTATCCATTACTACACCGTGCCTCCTCGGGGTTCTTCTCTTGAAGTGACTAATTTATTTCAAAATATTAAAGTCGGCAACAGAATTAAATGTAACTGCTCGTCTTTCTTTCATTATGCGAATTATACTACGCTAACCGTACATGTCATCTTTTCCCGTTTCACCTCTGTCTATCAGCAACAAAAGCAAAGTGAAGTTCACCGATGAACGACAAACGGTCACCATAATAATCTTTCTCTCATCGTAAACTATAAAACGGCTGAAAGAGAAAAGTGTCCTCATAGGTGGACGCCATTAAGCAGCAGAGAGCAAGTGTCGAACACATCTCCCATCTCTACGCTTTACGAGAATGATATTCATCTGAGGTGTGTGTGTGTGCGGGGGGGGATGACATTCAGTCAGCACGTAACACCACGATGTCAAGACTGGCGGTTTCAATGTAAAACGTAACGGCTGCTTTGAAGATCTGACCAGCAACCTTACTCCCTTTAATTTAAAGCCTTCTTTGTCTTATTTTTCTTCTTGTTCTTCTACTTCTTCACCATCTTCGTGCCGTGCCGTGTCGCTTCAGTACGTAGACGATCATGGCTCTCCACTATTTCTTGTCCTTTGTAATTCAATAACTTTTTGCCTTTTTGTTATCTCTCCGAGAATCTGCTCCGTCATACATTTCACTCAAGTAGGCAAAGTAGGTTATTTGTGGCTTTCCTTCGTCTCTCTTTCTTTTAATCTGTCTTGTGAGTATCAAATTTCCTTAGCCCTGTTTCCTCACGTTCCATAGAAATTTCAACTATGGTTATTATTAATGTAGTTTTTGCTGACATTGTATCTGAAATTTCGCCTCCATTCACATGTTTGATCCCTGGTATTTCCCAGCATATTTATGCAGAATCATTTCTATTAATATTAAATATATATCTAATATATATATATATATATATGATTAAAATGAAAGGTGGTCCCCGTGTGTTACTTATATGTAGATTTAATAGGCCACTTAATAAAATTTGAAGATTCAAAATTAAACTAATGAAAGTATTCCAGTGATTTTTTTTTTAATTTTATTGCAGCATTCACAAGCTTTTTCGTATCTTAAAAGATTTCCAGTATTTAAGCCTCGACTAAATAATTAGAAGAATATTCAGCAAAAAACACGCTTCATGCTAGGGTGTAGACGCACACTCTTAACTGTAGAAAATTCACGTGGTAGAGATAAACACTTAGTTGTGGAGCAAGCTAAGTGAATAATAATCCAACCTCTAGAAAGAGAGCTATTTATGGTGCAATGGAGCATCTCATTGTGCTAAAGTGGGATAGTCCATTCCTTGGGCTGTGATTGGCGGCTGGTACCTGAGTGGAGCTATTTCTATATAAATACCAGCTTGATTCATCAGTTAGTTTGCAGGGTTTGTATTAAGTAACAACCTGCTTTATTTTTGTCTGCCAGCTGGACGCTAGCTGGGACCTTTACGCCGGTAAGTGCTGTTTATTATTGTTATTCTACATTAACAACATTCGGTATCTATCATTCACCACCTCACCAAAGGAATGTCACTTAAAATAAATCCCGATGCCAAATCTTTAGATATATCATCACTGATAGCAGATTTACAACCCCTGGCACTCACGTGGTATTCAAACCAACGTATCTGAATTTTAATTGTTCAAATTTTATATATCTACTTTTCTTTCGCAAATGCAAACAAGGGAACTATGTTGGAGAAAAGGGAACGGAACTCCGACTTTGGATTAATAACCTTAAAAAAGAACTTTGGGGACAACAACACTACTTTTCCCGTCGCAGTACACCTAAAAAAGATGAGTGTTTTTAGCGTCTTCATTCATAAGCCGAGATAAAAGGCTCATATCGGAGCTGAAATTTATTTTCAAATTAAATTCAAACATTGAGGGGTCAAACAGGGATTTTGCTTTATTAGGAGAGTATAATTTTCACAGGGAGACCTCCATCCAACAACTTTTCTCGGGAGAGTAAGTCCCACTTCTTTATTTATTCTTCGTATCGTTGAAAAAGAACACTGGCGTGTTCGAAAATTCCGACATTAAAATCTATCTCTTTGTTCATCAATTCAGTTAAAATGTTAATATATAATACATATCAATGTTATTGACAATATTGGTCTCATTTCTTTGTTTTTTATTCTTCAAATTTTATTAATCGACCAATTAAATCTACATATATATGGTTCTACTGAGAGATGCTGAGAATACCATGGATAGAACATGTGGACATATATATATATATATATATATATATATATATATATATATATGTGTGTGTGTGTGTGTGTGTGTGTGTGTGTGTGTGTGTGTGTGTGTGTGTGTGTTTAAATAATGCAGCTTAATATTGTATAATAGTCATTCAAAGAATAAATAAAAAAAAATTAATGTAATTAATGGCGAACTCACTTCGCTAACCGGTTAAGAGGGCAGTAACTCAATAACCACTCGCTGAACGACACAATCCTTGTTTTTATTAATTGTACAGTGGAATAGATGTTCGGTCGATATTGCTTGCAAATACTTTCGGTCAAAATATTTACCATCCTCAGGCATAGATGTTATTTTTTTCTCAATTCCAGGTAATTTCGGGTAAAATTCCAAGATGAAAATGAATGTCGAACTTGTCGAAAGATGTTTTATTAAAGACGTGTTATATTATTAAGATTTAAGAATTTTTGTTTTTGAACGTGCAGTAATGCGACGCTAGTTTTTTTAAATATTGTAGTAATTGTACTAGTATATGTAGTAATTCACAATTTCTATTATTATAAGTGTTTTTTTCCGTTGACTGGACATGGGCTATGCCCCTCCTTTAACTATCAAAAGAGGTAAAATTTTGTCTTTTTAAATTTCCCTAATAAATCATTTTTATAATTAGTTATCTACTATTGCCTGAAGTGGTGGTACCATCTTAGTATCGAAAGATAAAAGTTTTTGTACATCGATGTAAAATGTTTTTATCGTGATTTATCATAATAAAAATATTATAACAATATATATATATATATATATATATATATATAATTATAATTATTTTTTAAAATATGATTCCTTCGCTACATAAGAGTTTACATGTTTCAAAAACGAGAGCTGAAACCATCAATATAATTATTAAAATTAAATTGAATTAAAGTAACAAGCCCTGTTTCATCCTCAAGCGAAAATTTATAGACACCCCACCCTACCTCTACTTGACCTCTCCCTGAAGGTGACTGATATGTGGATAAAAATTAACTCTTAGGCCCCTTATCAAAAATGGATGCCCCAGCCGTTTCGATAGTAACGAATGAACATGCTTATAACGATACGTAAATTTCAAAATTGGTTATTCCTAAATTTTCGCTTGAGGATGAAACAGGGCTTACGGTTTAACGTAGTATAAGTCCGATTACTAACTATTAAAACAATTCGCGATTGAAATTAACATTAAGCAAAGATGTCCGAGGGGAAAAAAGTAAAGAATTAAAGATACAGAAAAATAAATATTAAAATTAGAATTGAACATTTACATTACATTCAGAAAAGACAGGATTCGACTATGACGTGTGGAATGAGATTTTCTTTTTCCTTTCTCATATAAGTGTCAGTGACTGTTGACCAAAAGTTGAAATTCTGGGGAAAAAAAACGTATCCACGCCATAGCGTTGCGGTGGAGGAGCGGGTGGGCACAAATACAACTTATTTTTACTTTTAAATCGTGATATAATGACCAACAACACTTACAAAATGCGTTACTCTTTCCCTGTTCAGTAGTCAAATTCCTGATTGACCCGAACCTGAAAGAAAAATATATGGACAGTGTGAAAAGAAGAAACGAGCGTCAAAATGGAAATGGAAACTTGAAATGAGACACATTAAGAGAAGCTTTAGTGAGATCAGCAAACGATATCATCCAAAAGGAGAATGAAGAAAAAAAAAAATGGGTCATTGGCGAGATTCTCGACATGATGCAAGTGAGACAGAAAATTTTTGCCACGATACGGAACGGGATCCAGAAAACTATACAACGAAATAAGGAGAAAATGCAGACAGTTTAAAGAAGGGTGGCTAAACAAAAAAAATGTTCAGGAATAGAGAGACTGTGTGCCACACATAAAGGATATATGCATAAAAAAATAAGGGAAATAACATGACAGAAGATATACTCGCCAACAAGATGCATACAATCCAAGGAAGGAACGCTGACATTACAGAAGAAAAATTCTTCAGTGCAAGAACGAATATATTGGAGAACAATCGGCATTACACGACTGACCTGAAATTCTAAAAACCAAAATAGAAGTTGCACTGGCCAAACTGAACGGAAATAAGGCGACAGGGACAAACGGAATTGTAGCAGAAATGCTGACAGTCTTATATGATTTTAGCATAGAAAATATTGGGGAAAGAATGAATGAAATCGAAAACAGCGGGGATATACTGGAAGAATTAAGAAGATTTCTTATCCAAGAAACCAAGCGCAAACGAATGTGAACTCCACCGTTGAATCAGCCTAATGAGCCACATAACAAAACTCATGATCTGTATTCTAATGAATAGAGCGCGCAGCAGAATCAGGTCAGAGCATAGACAAGTATAGTACGGGTTTGTTAAACACACCGGAATAACGAACGTGATATTCATGCTCAGAACGTTATCAGAAAGAACAATATAAAAGCAGAAGTACGTTCACCTGTGTTTTATAGACTACGAAAAGGCGTTCGACAAAGTACACCACAAAGGTATGTTAGAGCTGCTCACCAACCTTGACATATTTAGGAAAGGCATTAGAATAATCAAAAATCTCTATTAGCAGCAGATCACCTGCATAAAGATAAAAAATTGAGCTCAGCAGATATACAAAAATAGACAGGAGCGTAAAGCAAGGGTGTGTCTTCTCACCGGACTTATTTAACCTATACAGCAATACTGCGAGAACTGGAAATGTTACCGGGATTCATCATTGGCGGCCATAATCTAAACAACATAAGATACGCAGATAACAAAGTGCTGATAGCAGACACGCAAAGAAAACGACAAGCCCTTCTACAGAATGTGGCGAAGGAGAGCGAGAAGAAGGGACTAAGCATAAACTACAAGAAGACAGAATACATGGTCATCAGCAAAAAGATAAGCAGATGCGGAAATTTAACTATCTGATAAGTGTTCTGACAGAGGACGGAAAGTGCGACGCTAAAATCCGAAGACGAATTGGGATGGCTAATGGCGCATTCCAAACGCGAGACAGGGTATTACGAGACAGGAGCATTTCGTTTGTAACAAAGAAAATAGTACTGAACTGCTACATGATATCTGTCCTCCTTTACGGTAGCAGATGTTGGGCAATCTCCTCAAGGATGAAGAAGAGATTCGAGGCAACATCTGCGTATTTTAGTGGCTGTTTATATAAAATTACACCGACCGTCTCTGTGCCGACAAAAACTGAAATTTGCCCGTTCTCTTTACTAGGAGGCTTGTGAGTCCCGATTCTTCATTCTTATACTCACCATAACTATTTATTCTGGTTTTACCATCTTCTTCCCGACCTTTTTTTTCTCTTCTCTCCCATTTTAATAATAAATTGTATTTTAGTCGTAGTTCCTTGTTTTTTCCTGAGTCGTAATATTTACTATCACGTACGCATTTAAGCATATAAGGACAATAACCTCGCTCTAATAATCAAATGGGAAATAATCTATCGGTCCAGAACCACCAACACATTCCGGGACAGATGCGATCTATGTATACAGGAAAAAATCGCAATAATCAAGTACACAAATGCCAACCAATTATTAAATCAACGAAACGAGCTTATCTTCAAATGTAGGCATAAAAACAAACTTCTAAAAACGCTTATCACATAGATTTTGGGAGGATGGCACGGGAAGTGGTGATTCGTTGATATGGATAGTAGCACATATGGAAGTACACTTACGTGTAGATATGGAAATTGTAAGTATGTGTGTAAGTGCGTACATGATAGTTAATATTACACGACCTGGTTAATTTTGCGAACTTCTACACACATTGGTAGGACCAAAAACTGTCTTGTCGAAGTACACCCATGTTTCCATACTAACTCATTATATAGTATTTTCATAATCCATAGCTTTTTCCTTAAGCTTGGTAATTGTTTTTGAATGCCTATTTGCCTCTTAATTCTTTAAAGTTATTTGTTGTATCCACCTATTGTATCTAACAGTATTATAGTGATTTATAATTATTACTTGTACTAGGGACTACTTCATAACAACCAACCCACTGTTTAAAACCATTTACATAATTCCAAGAGTTAAGTAATATCTAGGCAGGTCGACCTTTTCCTTCTCACCCACTTCTTCCCCAGGCTCCCACCCATTCTATATCTCGCTCTTGTGTTCCCCTCAAATCAAGGTCTACACTGACTATCAGACTTTCCATAATCCATAGATTTTTTCTTAAGTTTGGTATTTGTTTTTGAATGTCTTTTAATTCTCCAACATCATTTGCTGTATCCACCTATTGTATCTGACAACATTATTGTGATTTCTAAATATTATTTGTACTAGGGACTACTTCATAATGCACTGTATAAACCCATTTGGATTGTTCCAAAAGTTAAGAAGCAGCTAGGCATGTTAGGCTTCTAAAGCTACCTCTACCCCGCCTTGTTCTTCTCATCTTTGTCTTCCTCAAGCTTTCCACTCCTTCTATATATTCCCCTACCACTTGCATTTCCTTCAACTCAATGTCTCCACTAACTATCAGATTTGGCTGAAGTTTTACCATATTAATACCGTATTTATACATTATTAATACCGAATTTTATTTAGATTAAGATAACTTTAATTAAATTAATTTGAATCGACCTGATTTACCCTGCATAGAAACAGTAAACGGCATCGGCTAAAGTAACGTAGAAACCAATATTACAATCTAAAATGTGTAAATTCTTGGTTGAGGAAACCGACTACTACTAACCACTATTCTCTCAGCATTATCTTTACCCAAACCCTCCTCTCTTACCATCACTCCCAACTGCCAATCTTAAGTGTCCGTCCGGTGTACTTTTTTCCATTTGCAGAGAAGGTTTTCGTTCTGATGAGATGAACATCTCGGTGTTCACGAAATAAAAATTATAAATGAAATGGATAATTAAAGTCTTTTTTATTAGCATTATAATGCTCTGTAGTCTACATTGAGCTCTTCCTGGATTTATATCCTCCTCGGAATTATCCTTTCCAGTCACAAACTGGTAAAACGTATCCAGTTCTTTCTGCATTCTGTTAAGGAATCTTCTAGACTCGATGAATTACTTAATTATGATATATATATATATATATATATATATATATATATATATATATATATATATATATATATATAGATAGATAGATAGATAGATAGATAGATAGGACAGAGACAGAAAGAGAGACAAATGATGTCCTTTATAATCAATGTACTCTTTTCACGCCCATTAACACAACCTAAGCATTAGCTACCGGTTTGCAATGCTGGATAAATAATCCCTGTTTATATGCCTTTTCAATCTAGTTTGTGTTTCTTTAAAACATATATTGCCATCCTATGGTTTATGCTGTAATTACTCTGAGCAGGCCTTAGTTGTAGTTTCTGTGAGAGAATGCATAACCTGGCGTAAAATTAACTAAATAAGCCCACTACGCTAGAATCCTCGGTTGAGAACTCTTGCGATTCTGTGCCATTACATCAAACAACGGATTTCAAATGGTTTTGTATACCCAATATTTGACTCGATTCAACAAAATGCCCGGCAATGTCTAGCTGTCCTGCATGCTAGGATTTTCTCCAGAGACCGATATTATCATGAAGTCCCCTTCTTGACAAGTCGATCCTAGTTAGATTCTAATCTAGTTGTCATGGTCGGAATGCTAACGTATTGACACTCAGTCACGGTCTTACACAAACTGAAACTATCATATCGCTAGATATGTATTTCTATGTAGACGTTTGCTAATATAAACAAGACTGAAGTTCAAATAAAGAGGTATATTAGCGCTTTGACTATTATGTTGTGTTGTCTTCTTTTCCAGAGCACCATTAATATCCATATCCATTCACAATCTAACAGATCAGTCCATACATGTTGTTCTCTATCAAACCACAAATAATATGTTCAAGAACTCATGAGCCTGCATACGTATGCAAACAGAAAATTCCTCACAGAAATCGCACACCAACATAATTTCATTTACAAACACTGCTATCAAACATGCACACATACACGTGCTGACGCATGCGCGGAGTGAAAATCTCACTGGTACATTAAAAACTCGGGACGGTGTCCACTTACACCTGGAAATCGATCTTTGCAGCATTTGAATGTTTTCCTTGGAAGTGTTAAGTATCGCTGAGATTTCGATACGGGAACGCCTCAGGGGAGGTCACAGTGTTATGTTGTAATATGAGGCGCAAATGACCGGCAGACTTTACTTGATGAAGCGATCGATATCTCACTGGGACACCGTTAAATCTGTATAAAATTTAACAACAGTCATTAAGTTAAACCAAAAAAGTAAAACTTTCAGAGAAAAACCTAAAGAATTCTGAATAAAATCAAAAAATCTTGAAAACGAAAAATATTTCTATTTCTTTGCTATATAGAAAATACATTTTTCAATGTTACTTTATATTGTTATACTGATATTAAGGCTTTGGTAAGGAAAATGAATGAAAACCTTTCACACACATACCTACATACAATATATATATATAATATATATATATATATTTTTTTTTCATATATATATTTTTTTCATCATATATATATATATATATATATATATATATATATATATATGAAAGAAAAAATATACGGAAAAAAACAAACAAAAATCCTTATATGCAATTATGCTGTTTTAAATGTTAATATAATGTCAACGTCGGACGTTTCGGTCTAATAAACCATCTTCAGGACATATTCATAAAATATAATTAACATTATCAATTCAACATGACAAAGATTAACATTTAAAACAGCATAATTGCATATAAGGATTTTTTGTGTGTTTTTTCCGTATATTTTCTTCATACTGTCGGATCTATATCCATATATTTGCTTACATATATATATATATATATATATATATATATATATATATATATATATATAGAGAGAGAGAGAGAGAGAGAGAGAGAGAGAGAGAGATTTCGTCAATTAGCCAGGAAGGAGAATTGTGAGTAATATTGGGTAAACGGAACATTTGGTGTCGCCAATAGCTGTGCTAGCACCAAGTCACAAGTCAATGTGAGCGAGGGTTTGTGTGTACCGGTGTTGTTCACATGGATGGTCATTCTAGATAATAAGGTCTCTCCTAGGAACTGTAACTAAGGTCTGCTCAGCATAGTTGCAGTATAAACCACAGGATGGCTCTTTGGGTGTTGAACAAGTACAAATGTGCCTGGACGACTGTCTAGTAAATAGGTAACCTCAAATACGAGTGCCCAGCTATTATACACACACACACACACACACACATATATATATATATATATATATATATATTATTTTTATTAATGGTTTGCTTAATTTGATGCTTCTCATAATGTTGTACAGGTTACGCTCACTTTTCAGGTGAACTTTTTCTAATTCACAATCCAGTTCTCTGAAGAGTGGATGTAATATCTGTAAAAATCTGATTCGGCACTAGATAAGTAACTATTTAATTTTATTTATTGCAGTAATTTCTCTACTTCTCCCTTATTAATGAACTATCCCTAACTTATTGATGAACTATATAATTACAAAGGTTGTTTGACTTAGAAATAACCTCTAAAAATCGTCCGGTCGATCGTTATTGGCGGCAAGAAATATCCCATGTTATGGATACATACATACATATATATATATATATATATATATATATATATATATATATATATATATATATATATATATATATATATATATATATATATATATATATATTAGCACCTGAAAATTACGATTGTCATGAAACCCCAAGTAGTGCAAATGGTGCATATACTATGTATATTTATTAATATATATATATATATATATATATATATATATATATATATATATATATATATTATAGCTCTGTTACGTAACATGGAGAACTGTTCTATTAATACCAGCAATTTATGTGCTATTCATATATGTGTGTGTGCGTGTGTGTGTGTGTGTGCGTGTGGGTGGGTGGGTTTGTGCAGAGTAATTTTTGTTAAACTCAACAGAAAACATCTGTTTTATTTTTTATACTTTTTAATTTTTTTTTTTTTACATTGTAGTCGAAATTTTGTCCAAAATTCAGATGATAGTCAAGTTTTGTTCCATACTGTCTCGCGGTATTCACCATTATCAAGAACGTTTTTTTTATCTGCACGGTAGACAGAACTCAATATCGTCAGCGCTATCATTATACAAAAGAAACTCTCCATCTTAATTACATTCTTAATCCACAGGAGTGAGCATTTAAAATGTAAAAAAATCTTTACTATGTATTAATAATGATATTGCTTATAAATATTTCATATAACCGTTGTTGATACTGTCTCCTTCATGTTTTTCATATGACGTCACTTATACAATACGCGTATCTTTGAAATCTCGCGTTCCAAGAACTGTCTTCATATACCCAACAAAATCTTAAGTAAGGCATCTGTCTTTCTTTTTTTATGTGCAATGTCCCTTCAGGCCGTACACTTCCCCCAATCCCTTGTAGCTCTCAATAAGTTTTGTCCATTTGCTACTTCCACCATGTCACGTTCTATCATCCACTTGTCTAAGGCCGCCAGGTGTGTAATGTGTTGCTTTCCCTTGCACCTCTTTTCCTCTATTCGACATGTAAGTATCAGATGACCCAATCCCTCCTTTCTCATCACGTGTCCCAGAAATGTTCAGCTGCCTCTTCCTGATGTTAAGTATAAGCTTCCTCCTTGTCTGCATCCTCTTCAAAACCTCATCGTTACTCACACGCTCGTTCCATGATATCCTTAGCATCCTTCTGTAGAACCATACCTCCATTGTCTCGAGTCTTTTTTTCATCTTTGAGGAGACCGTCCAACATTCTTTGCCGTAAAGGAAGATAGATGTCACATAGCAACACAATACTCTTTTCTTTGTTACCAAAGAAATCCTCATGTCTCGTAATACTTCGTCTAGCTTTTGGGATGCGTTTTTAGCCATCTCAAGTCGTCTTTGGATCTCAGCGTCGCATATGCCGTCCTCTGTCAAAACACTTCCCAGATATTTAAACTTCCGCATCTACTTGATTATAGTGTTCTCGACCTGTAAATCGCATTTCGGGCTCATACTGATGACTATGCATTCTCTATCACCCAGTTCTTTATAATAACTGAGACGAATGACAGTACTTGAACAAAGATTTCTTTTCGACAGTTTAACCACAATTTTGAGTTCTTATGTGCAACAATTTAATCGAAAAGTGGAAACATACAATCGATAATTGAAACGGATAGATTGTCGGTTAAATTTGACAAAACTTGTGTTGGAGGAATTCTTACTACAAAAGATGCTTAAAAAACGCGTGGCCGATTCGTTAAGACGTTAGCTTTCTTAAAATTAGATTCGAATTCAAATCGGAACATGGTTGATTTGTCATGGTTATAATTCCTTGATACTATCAATCTGATGGAGACGATCCCGGAGGATGGCAGCGTTAGAAAAATGCCCTGGAAACTGTACCACGGATAGGTAGAATCGTTCAGTGAAATCAGTGTACGGATACTGGACGTTTGCGTCCCGGACAGTTGCGTACCAGAGAATTGCGACCCTGGATAATTGCATACCTCTTATCATTTTTTGAAGTTACCATTTTTTTAAAGAGTTAATTATTAAGAGTTATTTAATTCTTTAAAATAGAATTTTGCACAACAATAACTTTAATTACTCTAAGCAAGCAGAAAAGTATTTACCATAAATAAAAAAGAGAGAAAATTAAGCTAGCAGTTTCAGTTCACTCCAGCAGTGCGTACCACAAACATCTAATAGATTCTGGATTTTATAGATTATATTTTTATTTGGAACACATGGCTAAGTTCCGAAAATCAAACACTGGTGGAAAAATATTTGTGGACGAGGAAAATTACAGTCTGAACTATCATAAGAAAAAACGACAATGAAACAAAAACATACTGGCGATGTGGAGAGCGATCTTGTTAATCTGTCATCGTATTTTAAACAAAAATAAACTTTGAATTTATTTTTAATTTTATTCCTTTTTTTAAAAAAAAACTATGATTACTGCCTATGCTTTTTATCAAAGTTTATGGCAATTGCCTTTAAAAGCTTTAAAAAACTCTCTTGTAGATTCCGGGATGAAATCCGGTCTCAAATGAATGACAAACGCAGGAATGAAATATAGCAAACAAATGTATTGACGTAATAATACAATTGGTAATACGGTTAGTAGATCCAGAAATGCGATTAGTAGCAATAATATATATATATATATATATATATATATATATATAGTCTGGGAAATTCAGTATCTAAGTAGGACTTCCTTCTGAGTCTACGTGCTCGCAACTACAAAGCGGTTACCTCACACTATCACTGTCTCACTGTCACTGTATCTGTCTGACACCCGGGTATTCCCCGGCAGCAGTACAAGTACACACTAGGCGAGTCCACTTGTATGAAAAAGGGGTGGACCCCTTAACACTAACAGAGGTACGCACTTATCCAGGGACCCATTTTTCTATGGACGCAACTGTTCTATAACCAGTCAAATCAGGTATAAGAGAGTGTTTTGATTGGATTTCTTTTTCAGTTTGCTTATTTTTTTCTCATGGAAATATTAATTTAGATTACATTTGCATTCCTTAAATTAAATTGCTGTATTTTAGAATAGGAAAATGTCTTTAGAAGAGACATTTTAAGGGAGACAATCCACCCGAGACATCCTTATTCCAACATACGGTTTTCTAAAATAATCAAAGAAAACGCCTTGTTCTAGAATACATTCAGCCTAGATTAACGAATACGAGAAAATTTGCTGAAAAGGCAATAGAATAGGTGCGTCAAATCACAATGTCTCACGCAGATTTTTCTCCTAAAAAATTAGATTGATCCGGCCCCTGGATTTGAAAAATCATTAGCGCAAACCACCGCGATTCACTAGATTTGATTTTTGTACAATAATTCCGTAGCCTAATGATTTTAAAAGGATTTTTTTTAAACCTATATTCGATATATTTCTTTCTTATGGCACTTAAATTATGTGTTTTTCCGTTATCAACATAGACCGAACATTACTCAAGAAAATTTCAAATAAAAAAAAAACTGTGTCAGGCTTAGTACTTATTGATACTCTTCACACAGACACACACACACATACACACACGATAATATGCGGTCAGAGCCTCAGTTTCTAGCCTATTTCTGCCTAGCTGGAGTTCGTTCCGTCATATTCTCTTGTTTCTTCCCAAGATAGGCCAAATGATTTATGTTCAGTATCATGATGCACACACACAGAAAGACAGACAAGCGGACGCCGAGTTAGTGAGACAGCCATATGCGAGTGAACGCAGAGGAACCCAGTGTTTTCTACAGACGGGTCTCCATGTGGAAGACGTTTGCTTCCCGCCCTAAGACGCCATTTCAGTTAAGCTTTGTTGAAGCAACTGGAAGACAAATTACGTCACCGGTCAATGGCGAAACCTCGTGCTGTCAAACAATTATGGATGGAATATGAAAAATAAAAGTAACGATGAAAGGGAGAAGTGAGATTAGAAGAGAAGGGAGAAGAGAGAGAGAGAGAGAGGGAGTGTTATTTTTTTTTTTTTTTTTACTCGTCCTTTTTGCATTTTATTTATTTTTCATGATGGCCGTTTTCTCTCACTGAGTATTAATTCAGTTTCCTCTACTTTACATTTTCAATTTCTAACACATTGTATATTTTTTTTTTTTACCGAACCCTTTCATCCTCGTCTTCATTGTTTGTTATTTACTTTCCAGTGAGTTCTTTCACATTCGTTTCAAACTTATTTTTTTATCTTCCTTAACGTCAAAGCCCAAAAATATGAACGTACAGTATAGACCAGTTCAATACGATCCAAAACTAAAGTAGCCATACTTCATATTTTTATGATTCTCTCTCACTTTAAAATAAGCTCAGAATTATACGTATGGCACACACACGCACGCACGCACACACACACACACACACACACACACACACACACACACACACATACATATATATATATATATATATATATATATATATATATATTTTTCCTTTGTTATATTTTCATATTTTTTCCTATTTATCACGATGATTCTTTCCCTTGCCAAGGGGATGCATTAAATTTAATATGACCACTTAATTCCCAAATACATATTCTCGTGTTTGCTTAATAAAATATTGATTTACAAATTAAATCGTTGGGTGAAAATTTCAGCATCAGAAAAATATGGAAAAACAAAAATCCGAATATGCAAGTATGCTGTTTTAATGTTTTAATGTCGACGTCAGACGTTTCGGTCTAGTAGACCTTCTTCAGGACATAGTTAGTAAAACATAATTAAAATTAGACGATATTCAAGTATATATATATATATATATATATATATATATATATATATATCTAGACGATATATATATATATATATATATATATATATAATTATTATTTAAATATGATTCCAAATCGCTACATAAGAGGTCTCATGTTTCAAAACTAGAGCCAAAAAACTCAATATAATTTAATTTAAAGGATTATATTGAATTTTTCGGCTATAGTTTTGAAACATGAGACCTCTTATGTAGCGATTCGAAATCATATTTTTAAATAAATAATTATATTTATGCTTTACTTTGTATCGAGCACTATTTTTTTAAAATAATAACTAAAATACTAAGGGACTTTGGATTATTTACCTAACCAGTTCCTTCCTATTTTCTATATATTTTCACACACACACACACACACACATATATATATATATATATATATATATATATATATATATATATATATATATATATATATATTTTAAAATATTATTATAATAGGTTACAATAAAAACGTTTTACATCACTTGTAACCTATTATAATAAAAATATTTTAATAATATATTTCATTCTACATTTATATTGACCACATTTTAAAAAGTAGATGCTAAGAACTGGATTCTAACTCCATCTGTTCTTTCTCTATTTTATATATATATATATATATATATATATATATATATATATATATATATATATTTATATATAAAAAGTGCGATGTGTAAATTGTCGCCATTTTTTTTTATTTCGTGCATGTGTGTCCTTTGTTTTTTGCTTTTGTCGAAGTATAGTAGGGTCATTCTGTGAGAAAAAAGAGCACCATGATTCAATTCACTCCGCCAGAAATTTTGCAACAGCATACTATACTAATTGACATTCACGCCGGAAGCTCCAATACGAACATTTCAGACTGATTGGGTGTCAATCTGTAGACCTGCAGACGATTGGAAAAGAGCTGGATGAGTCTAATTGTGATTACGAAGTAACGGAAGCTCGGAAAACTCACTCTGTTCGTTCTGATAAGAAAATAATTTTTTGGTGAGCACCTCAACACGGAGGCCTACATTAAGTGTGCTGAGGAGGTAGTGCTGTCCTGGTTCAAGGGGGTGGCTGCTGGAAAAGCATATGTCTGGCAAACAGGACTCTGCACCATGCCATACAAGCAGGATAACCCAATCATGACTGTCAGACAATTTCTGCGACCACCCTTTACATGTGGCTGCATACCCCCCTTGAATATTATGTAGAAGAATAGGCACAGTCGAGCAAGAGACCAGCAAAACTCCTTGTAACACGAAAGATGGCAAGGATTATGACAGCATTCACCAAATTGAACAAGGAGACAGTACAGAAGAATTGCAGGGGATTCCGAAGTCGTCTGTGGGCCGTGGCTTAAGTCAATAGAAAATTTTATTGAATAAATTTACTCTTTTTTGTATTTTTTAATTTAACACAAAAAGACGATGGATTAGTTGTGATCTTATGTCCATCGTCTTTTTTATGTTAAATTTTATATGTTCTAATGTTAATTATGTTTAAATTAAAATGTCCATGAAGATGGTCTTAAATAGACCGAAACGTCCGACGTCGACTTTATATTAACATGTGTTAAAATTTTTGTTTGTTTTTTCTGTATTTTTCTTCATACTGTCGGATCTATATCCATATATTTGCTTACATATATATATGTATGTTTATATATGTATATGTGTGTGTGTGTGTGTGTGTGTTTGGTAGGGAAATTAATGACCAAGTGAAATTTGCGTGACGCAATTCCTCTTTTCAGGGCTTTTTAGGGTGTTTGTAAAGCCAGACGATGTTTACCCAGGAGTTATGTTAAAATAATAATAATGTGTTAATAAACGGTTTGCCAAGAAAGGAGAAACTGAAATTTTGTCATTTTTCTAGGTTCTGAAATTTTAAGCTTTGGGTCCGTTATTTTTTTTTGTCCCTCTGTAGAAATAATATTTATTTGTGTATATATTAATGCAGCCAGATTTCAAATATGCTATATATATATATATATATCAGTTATTTTTATATTACCGGAAAAAGTGATACCAATTTCGATATTATATATTGTCAATGTGTGGGTGTATTTGGTCAGTGAAATTTAGTAGATAAATATTGCAGTCATGTTCGTATTTCTAAAAAAGACGAAAACTATCGCTTGCACAAATAAAACGTAAATAAAAAGAAGAGACAAAACAAGAGAAAACATTTGAAGGTCGTTGATGCTACAAGAAAAAGTTTAGAAAATCAAAACCGTAGTAAAAAGGTCAAAAAACTCAACCGGACTGTGTGCGCCGTAGTAAACACTTGTTCACCTGTTTATATTTTGATATTTTATTCAATAAGCTTAACAATATTTACTGATTCTCATACCGCTAATTTCTCCTTGGTACATATTCATCATTTCATAGCACGGTCTTTAAATAAAGAGGCTTTTTAAATATTTTTTTCAAGATGAGTTCAGATTTGTTTCTTAAGTTGTGGTACGTATCGTTCGAGCTTCTATTCTTTTTATGTACTTTCCTTGAACTTTGAACCACCGGTTCCCGTACATTCATCGAAGTTAAATAATGTCGAGCCTGGTCACTACCTAAGTGGGTGACCGGGTTGGAATACCAGGTTTGAAATACCAGTGTGCATGGGTGTGCAAGTAGTATAATGGATAATGGCTCGGAAATTGTTAATCGGAGAGCCGAGTTCCAAATCTAGTTCGGTAGTTATATTCACTGACGCACAAATACACTTGAAAAAAGTATGGATCCACCTCTTCTTCCGCAGAAATAGGTTACTTAAACTCGTGTTTTTTTTGTTTTAATTTTTTAAATATTAAAAATATATATATATATTATATTAGAAAATATTAAATAACGAGTATCTGTAAATCCTCATAAGAAGCATGTCCACTGCGTTTGTAAGAAATGCTGCGTATTATAGTTTCCTAGAAATAAAGTTCTGCTATACGAAAGAAATGAATTAACTGTATTTTATAGGCATTGTATAAATTTCACATTAAAATATAGTTAAAAGATATTTTTATGAATATTTTACGAATTACAATTACATAGTCATTAGTTTATAAGTATATATTGGACTACACAATTTTTATTTGATTTTTTGAACATTAATATTGTCTACTTTTACTGCCCATTCAATATAACTTGCCCCATAAAAATTGAATTTTAACTTTCCGTATTCGGTACCTTTAAGACGGTTACGTAGTATTTAAAAAAAAAAGAATTCTTTAAAATATTATTACTTTTTTGTTCAAGGTAACTCTATGTCCACTTCCCCAAATCTGAGCTTTGTATTTGGCTACATATGTTCGCTGCTGACTTGTCTAGAATGTCATTTTTCCAAGACATGATTAAATAACCCATCTCCCTCCACCCTCTGACCTTATTTTTCGTTTTTCTATTTTAGCTTAGATCTAACATTTAATTGGTTCTTCTAGACATGCCCAAAAGTATATTTATTAATTTTGACATTAGGTTCCCCGCTTTTAACTTTCAAAATAAGTAACGATTTGTTTTCATATTTCCCAAATAAATCATTTTTATCATAAGTTATCTACATCGCCCAAAGAGGAACTATTATAGTTCCGAAACATGAAAGGTTTTGTGTAGAGATGTAAAATGTTTTATTGTAATCTATTATAATGAAATATTTTATTTTATATATATATATATATATATATATATATATATATATATATATATTATATATTAAATAATATAGACAAGTGTTGTCTATTTATTTTATGTAAAATTTTTCGTATCTTCTGATAAGTTTGATAACATTATCATTAACCGAAAAAAGAAATTAACAATATTTATTATTTTTTAATAAAATCTAAGCTTTCGGCTTACTCAAGCCATTATCAAAGATGTAATTACAAACATATCAAACAATATACGGACACGACAGTGATGATAGTCTGCCATTGTTTTGTTTACATAGTGGATCACTAAGCAACGATGAACACGCGCATATAAGACGCTAGAAGCGAAAATCGCACCGCATCTCATGACGTCACACATGACTACACGAGAGTGAATTGTAGAATGAAATAAGGAAAGCCGTTGATATAAACCAATGGCTTATGTTACCAATTATAGAAATTATAGACATTTAAGAATATTTGTAGAGATTCCATAGTTGATTTTGTTTAGGTTGGGTTTTAACTGTTTGATGTATAATGCTTCAAGTATTTTTAGTTTTTGTCTATTGTTTTCATGTCGAAGTATAGTTGTGTTTTCGACAAGTATTTTACGGAATTGCGTGTGCGGGCAGGCATGTTGTTTTAAATGCCTAAAAATGTTAGAGTTTTTCATTAAAATGTAGTGTCAAGCGTCGTGAAAGGAGTTTGTGGTGTGACCAACATAAATATTATTTAATTCGTTGGAGATACACTCTCCAAAGGGCATTTGAATTTATAAACTATGTTGGTTTTTTGCAAATCGCTAACCGGGGGAGAAGAATCATTGCGAAGTATTAAGTTGGATATACTAGATTTAGTGTAGTATATGATTAATTTAATTTTTTTGCTAGGATCTGTAGTTGATATATTAGAATTTACTAAATTTTTTAGTGTTCATCTTTGCTTAGTGATCCACTATGTAAACAAAACAATGACAGACTATCATCACTGTCGTGTCCATATATTGTTTGATATGTTTGTAATTACATCTTTGATAATGGCTTGAGTAAGCCGAAAGCTTAGATTTTATTAAAAAATAATGGATAAATATTGTTTTTTTTTCGGTTAATGATAATGTTATCAAACTTATAAGAAGAAACGAAAAATTTTACATAAAAATAAATAGACAACACTTGTCTATATTATTTAATGAAACGTGTATAAATGAAAATATGCTGCAAATACACACACAAATATATATATATATATATATATATATATATATATATATATATATATATATATATATGTTTGGTGCAAAATACATGAGCAATGTATGTAAGATATAATTCTTGAAAACCAGTTGGATGCCATCGTATTTATAGTTAGTTGTCAACGTCTCGCTATGTATATAAGTTGTTCTGAGAATGTTCCTCGTACAGAGATAAATTTTGACAATAAAATAAAATTATTTAAAAGATCCAACAAATTTTCACGAATTCCATCTCACTTGTACACACACACACATACACACACACACACATACACACAAACACATTCAATAGCGTCATTCGCATATCTGTTTGAAACTTGAAATGTCCAACGACTTAATATTCTTTTCAGGATTTTGGATATTTTGTGTGCATTCTTCACCGTTTGTTTTTATTATTCATAATTTAATTCCCTGAGTTTCACTACAACATTTGGATTTGTTAATTAATCATTTATTAATGCACTTCTGAGCAGTCTGTTTCTGGTTATGTCTTATTTTATAGAATCTATCGAGATTAGTCATTGGATGCAAAACTAGACTCTGAAAGAATTATTCACCAATCATTTCCTGAGTATTTTGAGCCCACGCAGAACTCCGAAAATACCAAAAATACCAATTTTTCTTTGTCTTCTTTCTCTCTTTCTAAATTTCATAACAATTACCAATCTTATTTCGTTTCTTTTCTTTTCTTTTCAATAAAATATATTTTCTTTTTTCTCTGCTTTCAGATATCTCCAATAATACTACCGAAATTTATTTTCAACACTTTTCCAACACCTTCTGTGGAACTGCATCATTCCATCTCTCTTTCTATTTCATTCCTTCTCTCTTTCTACCTCGTTCCCTCTCTCTTTCCCCCTCATAGCCTCTCTCTTTCTATATGATTCTTTCTCTATTTCTATCTCATTCCTTCTCTCTTTCTATCACATTCCCTCTTTCTTTCTATCTGATTTCCTCTCTCTTTCCACCTCATAGTCTCTCTCTTTCTTTATCATTCCCTCTCTCTTTCCACCTCATAGTCTCTCTCTTTCTTTATCATTCCCTCTCTTTTTCCATAGCCTCTCTCTTTCTATATCATTCTGTCTCTATTTCTATCTCATTCCTTCTCTTTTCTATTACATTCCCTCTTTCTTTCTATCTGATTTCCTCTCTCTTTCCACCTAATAGTCTCTCTCTTTCTTTATCATTCCCTCTCTCTTTCCCCCTCATAGCCTCTCTCTTTCTATATCATTCTGTCTCTATTTCTATCTCATTCCTTCTCTTTCTATCACATTCCCTCTTTCTTTCTATCTGATTTCTCTCTCTTTTCCACCTCATAGTCTCTCTCTTTCTTTATCATTCCCTCTCTTTCCACCTCATTATCTCTCTTTCTTTATCATTCCCTCTCTCTTTCCCCTCATTCTCTCTTTCTATATCATTCTGTCTCTATTTCTATCTCATTCCCTTCTTTCTCATCACATTCCTCTTTCTTTCTTCTGATTTCCTCTCTCTTTCCACCTCATAGTCTCTCTCTTTCTTTATCATTCCCTCTCTCTTTCCACCTTATAGTCTCTCTCTTTCTTTATCATTCCCTCTCTCTTTCCCCCTCATAGCCTCTCTCTTTCTATATCATTCTTTCTCTATTTCTATCTCATTCCTTCTCTCTTTCTATCACATTCCCTCTTTCTTTCTATCTGATTCCCTCTCTCTTTCCATCTCATAGCCTCTCTCTTTCTATATCATTCCCTCTCTATTTCTATCTCATTCCTTCTCTCTTTCTATATCATTCCCTCTCTCTTTCTATTTGATTCCCTCTCTCTCTTTCCACCTCATAGCCTCTCTCTTTCTATATCATTCCTTCTCTATTTCTATCTCATTCCTTCTCTCTTTCTATCACATTCCCTCTTTCTCTTTCTGTCTGATTCCCTTTCTCTTTCTATCTCATTTACTCTCTCTCTCTTTCTATCTCAGTCCCCCTCTCTCTCTTTTTCTATGCCATTCCGTCTCTTTCTCTTACTATCCCATACACTCTCTCTTTCTCTCCAATAAATGTGTTTCTTCTTCCTTATTATTACTGTCGTTAGTATAAGTATTTCTTTTATTATGTTCGCCTTCTTCTAAACTTTAGAAGAAGGCGAATTTTAGAAGAAGGCGAACTTTAGAAGAAGGCGAACTTTAGAATCTAAAGTTTACGTTATCTTCGTTTTAATAAAAAAAAAAATATGCTCTTCAATTTGCGCCATCGTGATTTTAAAATATTCCGTTCATCAGAATTCGAAGTTCTTCACATTTGTATGTGTTTTGTCTATTATCTAAAGTTATGCTGGATTTCAGGAACGATCATTTTGCTCTATTTAATACGAATCATTACTCTTGTCATTTTTATAAACTTATATTATTGAATATCCCGATAATAATTCCCAGTACTTTTTTTAACATGTTCTTTTTCTGTCTTATCCTGTGGAATGTCGATACGATGCTTAGTTTTCTCTTCTGTTCTCTATGATGATGATTTTCTAAGCGTAGAACAAACGTGAACAAGGCCAAATATGTGGGCCACCCACGAAGGATCGAACTTACTATTAAGTCATAAGTGATCTTCCGAGATAATCTCGGTAACCATTACACCTCGTCAAATTGCCCTCTTTTACTAAGCATAGCTTACCTGTGGCATACGGCTTAGAATATGGGGCACGCAGTGATGCTCAAACTGACTACACACTCGTAATTGGCTTTTGTCTACTATAATATGTAAACTAACCAACGCTTTTATCTATGCGTCCTTTAGGACATTTGTGTATGAATTTCTAGGACTTGTACACCTAATGTCTCGGGAACTATTTTTTTTACTAGTGCTCATACTGCTATTTTCTGTTATTATTGTTGCATATTTTTTACCAGAAATAATATTGCAATTTTTGTTGCTCTTCATTATTTTTCTCTAGTAATTCTTACAGCTGGTTCCCCTATTGTATTCATATTTGTGCTTGGTCGGCTCAGGAGATTATTGTGGCCTAGCATATGTGCTGATTCCTTAAGTTTTCGTATTTTCTCGTGATGTTCTCTGTCTATTATTATCCAGTGACTAGACCCAAAGAGTTGTGAGTTCAGTACAAGACTACCGCAGGGCTGAACCAAAAATTTAAGAGTTGAGTTAAAGGAAAATAACTGAGACTTCCGGAAGAGGTATGGCATGTGGGACCAGAACAATCTACCCCGGTGGACGAAATAAAGGGTTCGATTCGAAATTCCAATCACCTGAAGAAGGCCGGTGCGTACAACGGCCGAAACGTTGTGAATATGGCAATGAAGATGGGGATAACAATCCGAATAATGTAAATAATGTAAGTAATCATAATACCTCATCTCAGAGATATCGACATATATTGAATAATAAACTGTTCTTTATTTCGTACCTATAGTACCTTGGTGGTTTCAGTGTAGATTGAGTTTTGGTAAGTCTTTTAAATACTTCAGCAATCTCTTTAGTATTCTAGCAGATTTCTGCTTTCAAACACCGGTTCCCGTCCGATCACCGAAGTGAAGCAACGTCGAGCCCGCTCATTACTTAGAGGGGTGACCGCTTAGGAATACCAGGTGTTGTAAGCTTGGATGTTCGAGTGGCGTACTGGATAAGAGCTCAGCATTAGAAGTCGGAATGCCGAGTTCGATTACCAGTCGGGTTTCTTAAATTCACTTATATGCAAATACCCTTGGGAAAGGCATAAAATCCACATCTTCTTCCCGCATCTATGGGTTAAAAATTGTAAGACTTGAATCTGAAAATAATTATCTCGAAGAAATTGTTCATACAATATTCACTTCTGCAATCCCAAAATATGTTTCGGCTTTAAATAAATTATAACCGTTTCCTCAGGTTTCTAATTCGTCCAGATATTTTCCTAACCTAATCCAAACCATCGGAAGCGCTCCTGCAATGATGGGCGTAATTTTCACTTTCATATTCCACATTTTTATCAGTTCTTTTGCGAGATCGAAAGATTTCTCCAGTTTTTATCTGAAATCTGCTGGAACAGACACCATTGATTTATGTCGGGATTTCCTTATTTCCAGTGCTTATAATAGTCTGATGAAATGACAAAAGAGTTTCTATCAGGGAAAGCACTTTGGGAGCCAAAATGTACATATTGCATTCGGCCAAGGGTCTAGCCTGAAAAAACAAAATAGTTGTCAATATTTCTAAAATGCACTGTTGTAACTATTTACACTATTTACTTTGTTCGGCCTTCTTAAGGTGATATACGCAAGAATTTCGATCAGAAACCTTTATTTAGTGCATAGTTGTAGACTGTTCTAGTTCCACGTGGCATAAACCATTGGAAAAAGGCGTTGGTTGAAGTAATCCGAAAAAGTTGACTTTATCCAAACAGTTGTATGTCCGATACTTTGTCACAGCAGAGTTGAAAAAAAAAACTTAGAGAATTAACTGAAAATGAGATTTTTAGAAAAGGCATGGCACGTTTAACAAGAACAATCTACCATCGTGGACTGAATAAAAGCTTCAGTTCAAAATGCCAAAGTATATCACATGAAGAAGGCCGGAGCGTACAATGACCGAAATGTTGTTTATATGACAATAAACGTTAGGACAGCAGTCCGAACAATGCAAATAGTGTAAATAGTTTTTTTTTTATTTAAGAATACAATTCACTGCATTAATGAATGTTCCATGAGAGTATCTTGCTAAATATTTCTACACGAGGTGCACAAGATTCTCATCATTATCAAAACTCCTTTTATTACTAGTACTACTGCTATTATTAATATTACTACCAGTTATAACATTGCCATTACTAAAGTAAACGTTTTTCTTCCTTTTCATATCCTCATTTTTTGGCGAATTCCAAATACCTTCGCGTTTGATATTATTATTGTATTTATTAATGTTTATTTATCCAAAAGCACTTGTATTCCCGCTTTATCTTGTAATACTTTGTCATTTACTTGATTTTTCAAATATTTTCTGAAGTTTTTTCTTTCTTCTACTTCTCTCAGTTTGTTTATGCTTCTCATGACCCCTTTCTTGCCATCCTCTTTAAGCAGATGTCCAAGGCTTATGCGAAATCATCTCCGCTTCCCCGGCCTATCACTTGGGTCTTTTCTTCTTGCCTCAGACCTCTCCTCGTCCTCTCTCCTTCTTGGCTCCCCGAACTATCTCAAGTTGGCGATTTATTGAGCCAAATCCTACTTCAACCCGACTAACTGTCCTTTCCCCGATTTTCAATTTCCATATTTCAAAATTTTTATTACGGTTTACATCAAAACTGGCAAACTTTAATGAATTTACGAAATATACGTTGTTTCAAAGTGATAAATCTCGGCCTCTAAAAATTTTTCGAAAATGAAAAATTGAAAAAGGGGAAAATAAAAAGGAAAATGAAATATAAACACGGGAAACCCAGAGAAATTATGGATTGAAAAATGCTTGTAAAAATACTTTCTAAGTAACTAATTTTGTCTAAACATATATATATATATATATATATATATATATATATATATATATATATATATATATATATATATATCTAAATGTGTTTGTGTGTGTGTGTGCGTAGGGGTTATATGTAGTTTATACATTTATAGCAACTATAAAAGTTTATATATCATATATGTGTGTGATTTTATATTATTTACTGTTGTAGCTTAAACATAAATATGAGAATATCTGTCTACTTTTTTTTTTAAATAGGTGTGCCTGTATTGGAAAAGTAATTTCAATCGGTATGTATATATATATATATATATATATATATATATATATATATATATATATATATATATATATACACATATATATATATAGTGTGTGTGTATGAGGATATATTCATATCTATTTTTTGTGTTCGTTTGTGTTGCTGTGTGTATCTGTATATTCATACTTACTTTCTACCAGACAAATCAAGTAAGGTGACATACAGAGTTATAGACACTGGCAATTTCTAAATATTAAACGTCAGTAAGTGCCTAACCATTTAAAATATGTACGTTTATTATATGTATATGGCCCTTTGTATTTGCATACTATAAAGTGTACTTAGGCAGCAAACTTTCATTCAAAAATATTTAATCATTGTGTGATTTGATTGTTACGACTTATCAATCTTTAGTAACTCATTTAAAGTCAGAAATAATTTTTAGATTGTAAGAAGTTTTGGGAGAGAAAAATAATTTTGTTGATATAATTAAACCTTAACTGATGGAGAAGAGGTGACTACATACCTTTTCCAAGAATTTCTGCTCTTAAGTGAATATAAAGAAACTGTCTGGAATCGGAACTCTAATATCCGACTTTAAATTCCGAGCCGTTATCCTTGACATCTCAAAACATATAGCATCTTGGTATTCCTCAGCAACCACAGAACTGGATATTGAGCAGACTCGACGTTGCTTAACTTCGTTGATCCTCCGGGAACCGGTAATTTAGCGTAATGTATCTCTAAACCTAACAACTGACCCTTGCCTTGAAGAAGTCTAAATTTCTCAGGGAACCACCAAAGCGAGTGGCTGTTCCACGAAGATGCAATTCTTATGAAAAGCCGAGTGAAACTTTCGTCTTTCATTTGAAACACGGAGTAAATGTGCATGATTCGAGTCCATGGCAAGTAGCATGGTGCGTCCTGGAAGTAAAAGTCTGAACTGCTAGGACAAAAGAATTGAACTGGTATATATATGATATAAAATGTTATAATTGGGAGGACCATGAAAATAATAGATTCCTCTTTCCAAATTTTTGAATTTTTGCTATGGATCAGTCTTAAAATTTAGTAGCAAATCTATGTACTTAAGGCAATGAAATATGGCCCTATAACATCGCACATAATTTGTAAGTATAATGTGCATGTATTACTATATCTCAACTGATTGCTTGGTTAGTTTTGTTTAGCGGCATATCAACATCGGTAGGTTACTTATTTTGAAATTATTATGCCTTCAACTATGGATAAAACGTATTGTTGGTCATTTTCCTTTAAATATGGATTGTTGGTCATTTTATTATAATAAATGAACAGTTGACCTTTGTTTGGGGGTACACTATTGGCCCATAACTGAGACTCTAAAAGGTGCTACCAGCCCGTGTCAGAAGTTATGTTTTTTTTTGTTTTTGTTTTTTTTTTTGCATTAAGTGTGTATCGTTTGTTATTTTGCTTTAAATAAGTACCGTGGTTTATTTTTCTTTAAATATGTATTGTGTGTTATTTTGCTTTAAATATGTATTGTGGGTTATTTTGCTTTAAATATGTATTGTGTGTAATTTTGCTTTAAATATGTATTGTGGGTTATTTTGCTTTAAATATGTATTGTGTGTTATTTTGCTTTAAATATGTATTGTGGGTTATTTTGATTTACATTTTTATAGTTGGTTATTTTCCTTTAAAATATATTGTTCATTTTGCTTCAAATATCTATTGTAGATATTGTTGCTTTAAATATGTCTGTTGTTTATTTTCCTTTCAATATGTATTGCTGGTTTATTTTGCTTTAAATACGTATTGTGTGTTATTTTGCTTTAAATATGCATTGTTGGTTATTTTGCTTTAAATACGTATTGTGTGTTATTTTGCTTTCAGTATGTATTGTTGGTTATTTTGCTTTAAAAAGTATTGTTGGTTATTTTGCTTCAAATATCTATTGTAGATAATGTTGCTTTAAATATGTATGTTGTTTATTTTCCTTTAAATATGTATTGTTGGTTTATTTTGCTTTAAATATGTATTGTGTGTTATTTTGCTTTAAATATGTATTGTGGTTTATTTTGCTTTAAATATGTATTGTGTGTCATTTTGCTTTACATTTGTATTGTGGTTTATTTAGCTTTACATTTGTATAGTTGGTTATTATGATTTAAATATGTATTGTTGTTTATTTTGCTCTAGATATATATTTTTGCTCATTTTGTTCTTAATATGCATTTTTGGTCATTTTATTGTAATAAATGAACAGTTGATTTTTGTTTGGGGGTTCAAGTGGGTAGTTAAGGGGTGGTTTCACGCTCCTCAAAACACCGACTCACCCGTTCAGAGGCCGTGCTGCTTGATGTAGTTTACTACCATACCCAGAACGATCTCCTTTAATATAAATACGTATACTTGTATAGATGAATGCGTAAAAGTATATATCGTCTCTCATACGCTCTCTCTAGATGCCATTTTATGTGTGTAACCGTTGAGAAATGCAGGATTACCATATCATGTACTGACGCATGACACGTGGAAGAAATTGCGTTGTGAAAGCTGTTTGGAAGCCTCGTTGGTTTACTTAGCACGAAGTCACAAGTCATCGTGACTGAAGCTTTCAACTAAGGCTCAGATGCGCCTTTTTCCCTGAAGATATAACTAAATTCTCTCAGCATAATTACAGAATAATCTACTGGTTTGCTCTGTTGGTGTTGAATAAACACAAAATGTTTGAGTAGGTAAGGACAAAAGAGATTACAGAGCTACAATAACAGAAGGAATAACATTGATTCTAGTAGCCACCTCTTCAAACACGCGTGCTTGAGAGGAACTTCGACGGTTAACAAGCTTGTCACGATAGCGCAATTAGGAATGAATAGTGAGTTTGGTTCTCATTGTGTTCCCCATACTTTCGGCTTTGTGCAACATCTAAAGTATGCTTAGAAAAATCACCATACATGCACCCGTAGGCGTACACAAACACACACGCACACACAAAAAAACACGAAAAACTCTGTGTAATGCGTTTCGTCATCTAAACCAGGGTTTCTCAACATTTTCTTCATTGTGGCCCACATAAGTACTAACAAATTCCATGTAACGGGAAATAAATTTTATTTACACAAACAAAATGTAGAAGAAAATATAAATCCTGACTAAGGACTACACGACTCAGATTGTCAAATTGAACGTCCAAGCCATGGTTCAGATTTAAGCGTTAGTCACTCTCTTTTTCAAGCTGCATCAGCTGGCCAATTTGTGGATCTAAGTTCTAACGATGAGAAGACTTTAAAAAAAGATTAAAAATGCATATTATGCTTTATTTTTCATAATTTTTCAACACGGGTTTCGGGTCTCGTAAAGAGTGGATATTTCCAGATATTAAAATAAATTAATTTTCCTTATCTTTTTTGACGTTAAACATTCTCGATGTTAAACATTGTCTTTTTTCTGTAGTAGTGACACAAATGTCTTTCTTGGACTGGCAGTGAGAAAGTTCTTCTGCTTGAACGGTAATATAAAAAGATTGTTACGAAAAAGGGTGAGGAACTATATCTGTATTCTTATCTTTTAATGACTTCTGTGTGTTCTTAGATCTATTTATATTTTTTGCATCGTGTTTGATTTTGTTAGTATGCGTATGTATATGTATACTCCCTCTCCATACACGCATGCTGTCTTTTTATAAGGAATTAGAATACACATATATACATACATATATACACGCACATATACATAAATATACATACATATATACATACATACACATATACACAATGACTATGCTGTGTAGCGTTCGTGTGTATGCTTGTGAGTAGTCTATTTTTTTGCCAATATGTGTATATATATTCATGCTCCACAGATACCCGCGCGCGTGTGTGTGCGTATGCATGTGAGTGGTTTGACAACTGTATTTGGCCATGTTGTGTGTTTTTGTACATGGTGATTGCCAACTCGTGTGCGATTATGGCCATTACTACATATCTTTTTGGAGATATTCTATTGATAGGCTGAATGAACAAATACACACACACACAAAATACACACACACACACATATATATATATATATATATATATATATATATATATATATGCACACACACACACAAATACGTTTGAGTATTAAACACGAAGATAGTACGGATCCCATTCTAAATGTGAAATACTAAATAAATGTTGTAAATATAAAGCCGGCAACAAGTTCTCTATATTATGTATGGAGGAGAAGTTAGCAATAGCTACCTTCAACAAAACAAAAGTTTTATTAAACCAGAGGTCAGAAATCCTTAATAGATGCAGGCATTAAAAAAAACCCAAAAAAAACTTGGTTATAAGAATAAAGATTTTATTTGTTTTTAATCACGTGTTTTATATCTTTTTAAGCTTATGTGAATTTTAGGTTTTTAGGTGTAATTTTATAAATAAATTAGTCCCTCGACAATTCCTCCTTAGCAAGTTCACCCTGATGATCCCATGTGGTGAATCCTAGGTGGGTCGTACCTGGCTCATTAGGATTTATTTATTTTCCTTTTGCTCTACTTAATGTATTGAGCACTTTTAGATTTGATTTTTACTCGCTGTTTTTTTGTGTTCCTTTTTCTTTGTAGCAGAGATTTAAGGTAGTGGACGATTTCTTTCGCCCTCTTTGAAGGATTCTGGTGCTTTCTTTTTTTTTTCCATTTTTCTTCGGATGCCAATTTATTTGAAAATTGTGCTATTCAAGTTTTTTTACCCACAGAGTTTAAATAGATTTACATTATATATATATATATATATATATATATATATATATATATATATATATTGAACAATAAAAAAATATTAAAAATTAAAATCTTCATACACAATGGGTTGTAGATTAATATTCTTTCGTTTTTTTTTTTTTTATTTAGATTCTCGACTAGTTTCGGCCAAAATGGCCATCATCGGAAGAAGAAATATTTCTGCTTGCTGGTGTGTGTGTGTTTGCATGTATATATATATATATATATATATATATATATATATATAAAGTGTTTTAACCCGCATTTTGTTGGTTTCTTTATACAATAGCGACTTTAATAGGGAAAATATAAAATATTATTACACTACATTTTACCTAAAAACTATTCGTAATAAATACTTAAAATTGTAATAAAATAGTCATTTTAATTAAAGTTAGTTAGATGGATAGATAGATACATGATTACATCGATATATAGATAGATGAATTGAGAGATAGAGGAATATATATATTTATATATAGATAGATAGATAGATAGATAGATAGATAGATAAGTAGAGAGGTATATAGATGAACAGAGAGATAGATAGAAAGGTAGGTGAATAGAAAGAGAGAGCGAGTGATGGGTAAATACATAGGTAATTAGATAAATAGATGAATAGAAAATAGACTAATAGATAAATAAATGAAAAGATAGAGCGATGAACAGAGATAGATAGATAAACATATGTAGAGAGAGAGGCAGAGATGGATGAATAAACAGATAGATAAAAAGATGAATACCTACCTATCGAGTTAGCTTACTAGCTTGCTAGCTAGATAGATAGATGTACAGATGTTATATTTTCCATTCACCGGTCTTGAAATTATTAATTGATCATAAATAATTTCTACTGGATGTAACAAATATTCTTGAACTAAAACGAAGTAGGCATATCGCCGGAGATGAAAGATAAATATTGTCGAACATATAAAGATTCAAATACTTGTGAAATGCAATATAACGGAAATTACTCTGTAATATTATCTTTACAATAATGGTCATGAACTGTAACGGCTCAAATTCTAGTTTCTAACATTTAAAGAACATTTAAGATCAAATGTAAATGATAAATACACATGGATGTATATATACAGATTTTTATGCATCTGTTTTATATACACTTACCTCTGATAGGTAAAATAAATATATACATATAACAGATAAATATTTAATCACCATTTGACGTTGAAATCGATAAAATATTGTACATCTAATAATTTCTGCATGTATTTATCTTCCAACATATTTATCAGTATTTGTGTGGATATGCCTATATCTATGCCCCTTTTCTCTCCCAACTCTCTCATTTTTTTTATATGATAGATTCACCAGTTGTGTTCGACGTTTGTAGGGTCAGACGTTCATTTCTTAGAAACGAACATGCAGACTACACACATAGAATTGGGCAGACATAACCACACATTTACGGTAGATGGCGCTTTTTTGTCATTAGACTAGGTTATATTTATCAGTCGTGTAAATTTGTGGCTAGACTGTCTTCAAGATTTAACGAGTGTAGTAGTGAGTTAACTGAGTTCCGTTTAATATTGGCAGGATATTAATATCGTAAGCAGACAGATATGAATTTTACATACGGCAGCGCGAATGGTAATGGACGCGAGGATGCACGGCTGTATCAGATTATGTTTCCAGACCGAAGGTAGCCGAGTCAGCAAAACATTGCTGTTTATCGTCTCCTTGTCGAGACAGGATCCGTGTCACCACAAACTATGGATCGAGGAAGACTGGATCAGGTTGTATCACGAAGAACACATTCTACAGGCTGTCGGTGACGATCCAGTTATCAGCACGTGTCAAGTGGGCCTAGCATGTAGTACATCTCATAGTAACGCATGGAAGGTACTTCATGAGCAGCTTCTATATCGCTGTCATTTGCAGAGTCTTTCGCCCACTGGTCACTCCCCACGGGACATTTTTTGTCGGTGGTTTATTGCAGAACCTACCGATTCGTTGCTTGTCTCTTCAGTCTTGTTTCTGAGCGACTGATCGGTTCAACTCTCTGTTTCCGGACGGAGAGGAACCCGAAAGAGGCTACGCCGAAGGGCGAAGTCTCCTTCGGGGAAGTAAAACCGGCCCTGAACCCGTTTATACGGGTTCAAATGGGCTATTTTTTGGCCGAGCCTAATGGCTCGGGAATGCCCACGTTAAACAGTCCTTGTGCCACATGACACCTTCGTGTGGGGGGGGGGGCTGAATATCTCAGTCTTGTTGACGAATGAGGCAACATTATTTACATTATTCGGACTATTGTCCTCATCTTTGTCGCCATATTTATTACAACGTTTCGGCCGTCGTACGCTCCGGCTTTCTTCAGCTTTTTTTGCATCCCAAACCATTTTTTTTTATATATAAATTTTATGAAAATTGATCGGCCACTTAAACAGTTTACTAAAGCAGGGGGGAATTTTGCCAAAAAGTCCTTACTTTTTTTTTAAGTTTTTTTTTTCCCCAAAAATTTGTTCGGTTTGTTAGGAATTTTCTCAATCAATTTACACACAATTTCCTTACAATAATCAAATATATAGTTAAAAATCAAACTTAAAAAGAAAAGCAAGGACTTTTTGGCAAAAATCGCCACTGCCTTAGTAAACTGTTTAAATGGCAGATCAATTTTCATAAAATTTATATAAAAAAAAATGATTTGGGATACAAAAAAAGTTGAAGAATGCCGGAGCGTACAACGGCCGAAACGTTGTAATAAATATGGCGACAAAGATGAGGACAATAGTCCGAATAATGTAAATAATGTACATAACACCTCATCTCAGAAATATACACAGACTCTGAATAAGGCAAAATTTGGAAGATACTGATTAACAAATTTATGCTAACAACATTTGTGTGCTGATCGGAAACCCCATGGTACAATACAGGCTAGACACGAACTTCAATTTACGATTAATGTCTGAGTTGTAATTGATGATGACTGTTTGGTCGATCCATATGTTCCGCCAACATGTCTTACAGGAGCTATATACAGAGACTTTATTTCGAACATGCTCTCAAACCTGCAAGAGGATGCCCAACTGCTGATACAAAGACGCATGTGACTTGTGCATGATAGGGCTCCAGTATATTTTAATCTCATTGATCGCGATGTACTGGCTAAAATCTATCATGAAAGATGGATAGATAGAGTAGGAACTCCAGATATTCACGACCTAAATGCTTTGTATTTTTATCGCTGAGGCAAAATAAAACAATTGTCTTATTAAGCAGACATTAGTAAATCAGTGACGCTTTATCAATGTATCATAGTGTCATGTTTGGTTTGGTTTGGTTTACGGCATATCAACCTCAGTGGGTTATTTCATGTCGACAAGATTTTTATTGTATTGCCGGTAATATTTTTTTTTAATGAAAATGTATTGATGGCAATATTTTTTCGTCTAAAATGTATTGATGGTAATATTTATTCCTGAAAAATATATTGCTGGTAATAATGTATTCCTGGTATTAATTATTTAGAAAAATGTATTGCTGGTAATATTTTTTTTTCCTTCAAAAATATATTGCTGATAATAATGCATTGCTCGTAAAAATTTTCCTCAAAAAATTTATTGCTGTTATTAAAACCTATTTTTACACTTTCACACTGTTTTGATCCCATTTTCGGGGTTAATTATTTGCTCATATCTGTGACCCTAACAGGTGTTACTACCCCGGTCGAGGGTGGACCTGAGAACACCAGCAATTAAGAGTTGGTTCCACGCTCCTCAAGATCTCCTGAACAGTGGCCTTGCTGTTGGATGTAGTTTATCGTCTTACCCAGGATGCGGATATAGTTTATACTCATACCCAGAAAAATCTGTCAACGTCAAATGTATCGGGATTGCAGACAAATATAACATATTCCATTTCTTGAAAAGGCGTTGAAGTGGAGGTAGGTTAATTAGACGTAAATTTAACAGAAAAAAATATTTTCATTTTTTTTATTAGTTTCAGGAAGCATCTTAAAGGGGCCTGTAGATAAAATTAAAATGTGGGGCATCTGTCTAAAATATTAATAACACTAACTAGACGGCAATACACAGCAATATTAAAGCTGAATAAGTAAAATAAGGTAAAGAGGGTGAACCATTACATACTAATAAATTATGGCTATAAGAAATGATAATACGTAATTTTTAAAATTTGACTATATTTTAAGGTACAAGATAAAATGTGTCAGTAATTTACTGTTAATTCACTGATTTGGTTTAATAGGGATTTTCTTGTCAGCAAATTTGATAATTTCAAATTTTTCATGTAAACATAAGAAGCACGGCTTATTTAGAGATTTAAAAGTTCTAGTATCTTTTTAATTTTTTTAATTTTTTTTTAGTATTTTTTGTTTTCGTTTTTCTAGTTTATTTTAGTATTTTTTAGTTTTATTTTAGTATTTTCAATTTTACCGTAAGGGTTTATTAACTTCATTTTCGTTCCAAGGATATTAAAAAGAGGCGTCCTATTTCTTTATGCGTCATTAGAGAAAGCTAATACATGTTGGTATCACCTAGTTTTAAACGAGTTCTTGGTACTCCCGATATAAATTTTTTTAACTGTTGCATCTTCTGTAGTAGAGATAGTGCTTAGGTAAACAAGACAGTCTGTTTGATAATTGGTTTTGCAATGGACATTGGTTAGAATTTATAAAATTACACTTTTATCTGCGTTTGTTGCTTTGGAATGGCAATTACAAGTGTAATTTTACTAATCCTAACGAATCTCCATTAAAAAAAACCGATGACACACAGGCTGTCTTGTTTACATAGGTATATTTCTACGAGAGAAAATCCAACAGTTAAGAAAAGTTATATCGTGAGTACTGAGTGCATTTTTTTTGTAGACCAACATGTATTATCTTTCTCCAATAACACGTACAGAAATAAGATGCCCCTTTCTAAATATTTTTGGAACTTAAAAGAAGTTAATAAAACACATACGGTAAAATGGAAAATACTAAAAAAAAATAATTAGAACTTGGAAATCTTTAATTGAACCTTACTTCTTATGTTTACATGAAAAAATAACATTTATCTAATTTGCTGAGAAAAATCCCTATTAAACGAATGGATTGAAATTAACTGTAAGTGAACAAGGTTTTCTGATGATTGCATTAATTGTAAATAAAACAGTTTATCTGGTGATTGCAAAAGCGTGAAACCCAGGGTGAAAAACTAATATCCATACAACAAAATATGTCAGTTCTATCACTTATATTGATGTTATGGGTCCTTACCCATAATAATATAATGGACTATTCCATACGTAATATATACTGCGCCCCAAGAGGAAGCAAGGAGTTCTGTCTGAAGTCGGGCGACCGGATGATCGCCTGATCGGTTGAACTCTCTGCCTTCGGGTGGGGAGGAACACGAACGAGTCTACGCCGAAGGGCGAAGTCTCTTTCGGGGAGGTAAACCGACCCTGAACCTGTTTATACGGGTTCAAAGGGCATATTTTTGGCCGATCCCACGGGCTCGGAGATCCCACGTTAAACCGGCCTTGTGCCACATGACGCCCTCGAGGGGGGAATAAATACCGTTCAGTCTGAAGTCTGGAGTGAGGTCCGTCAGGAGTCTGTCAGTCAGTCAGAGCGAGCGAGTCAGTCAGTAGAGTCAGATGCAGTCCGAAACAGAGTCGCGTTCAGACAATTACTACAAGACATTTGGAATAGTGATACTGGTCGAGGCTACATTGTTCTCCCTACTAAACCTGATTGTTCGTACTAGCACTTTCTACTTCTCTGTATATATTCCTGTTTGTAATATATCTGTGTTATTCCATATCCGTGTTCGAGTTCTTCTTTATTGGTTCTAACTTGGACCATCACAGTGGTACAAGGACCTGGACCATAACAATTGAGCACTTTCCACTACTGCGCACATATATATATATATATATATATATATATATATATATATATATTAATTTTTATAATTTCGCCTTTGCTCATATCTTTTTTAATGTATTATATAGATTTCTTTTGTATTTTGTGTTTTCCCGCCCAGTTAGGCTTACTTTCCAGATCTGTAATATCCTTACGTTTATGCTGTGCTACGGCAACTATGCCTCTGAAGGGATCACTGGTTTCCTGTTGTTTTCCCAAGTGACACAAATGTATCCTTGAATAGTAAGGGAAAAGGTTATTTAGTCTAAATCATTGAAATTGCGTTCGGCCAATACGTCCGGAGGTTCGGCATACTTACAGTATATTTCTTGCAGTCTACAAACTAATACATAATAGAATACGTATAATGCCAACAGAGAACCAAAAGATACAATGAATATGAGAAGGGAAGAAAGAATTAGTAGCACTATATAAAAAATGGAGAAAAGCGATGAAAGAAAAACTGAATGGAAGGAAAGGCAAAAGAAGAGTATTTTAAAAGACATAAAAAGAATAAACAAATTTTAGCGTGAAGGAATATAATTAGTTTTGATTTAAAAATTGAATGAAAATGAAGAATATCAGTGGAGAATGAGAAACAAGACCAACAAGAAAGGAACTAAGATTAAATATTAAGTGATGTAAGAAAAAGAAAGGATTATATGCAAAATAAAATGAAATAGAATAAATATGTGTAATAAATATATATAAATATAAAATAAATATTTAAAAATAAATATATTTATAAATAAATATAAATACGCATACATAAATAAAAATATATAAATATAAATATATAAATAAATATGTGTATAAATAAATATGTATAAATATAAAAAATAATAACGTAAAATGAATATGCATAAATAAATGTATAATTAAATATATACATACAAATAATTATATATATATATATATATTTGTGTGTGTGTGTGTGTGTGTGTGTGTGTGTGTGTGTGTGTGTGTGTGTGTGTGTGTGTGTGTGTGTGTGTGTAAATATAAAATATAAATAAATATATATAACTATTTATATATTATATGCATACTTATTAAAAGCGCTCAATATCAGAGATAGAGCTAACATATTTGCTTGTCTGACGATCGCTAAAGCGTGAAACCCAGGGTCACAAACTCACATCTATCCAACCAAATATATATATATATATATATATATATATATATATATATATATATATATATATATATATATGTATAAATAAATATATAAATATGTAAAGAGATATGTAAAAATATAAAATACATAGAGAATAAATATTTATAAATAAATATATTAATAAATATAAAAATATATATATATATATATATAAATCTGTTTATATTTCTGAGATTAGGTATTATGTATAATATTTTCATTATTCGGGCTATCATCCTCATCTTTGCTGCCATATTTATCACAACGTTTCGGCCGTTGTACGCTCCAGCTTTCTTCAGGTTGGTGGAATATCAAACTGAAGCATTTATTTTGCTCGCTGGGATAGACTGTTCTAGTTCCACGTGCCATGCCTAATGGATGCCAGTTATCAGTTATCTCCTGTTAATCCCCCTCTGCAAGATCTCCATCGCCTTAACCAGGTATGGAATTCACACTCTTTGGGTCCTGTAACTAACGCCTTTATCCACTGTGCCATGTGTCCGTGATGAACAACGTGAAGAAGGCCGGAGCCTACAACGGCCGAAAAGCTGTGAAAATATGGAAACAAAGATGAGGATGATAGCCCGAACAATGTAAATAGATATATAAATATATAAGTATAAATATATAAATATGTATAAATAAATAAATATACAAATAAATATGTACAAATAAATGTATGTATAAATAAATATGTACAGATATAAAATAAAATAAATATGTATAATAAGTATGTAAAATATAACAAAGTAACAAATGTATACTAGAGGTGGTATTAATAAATTAAAGAAATAATTAATATAAAGCCATCTGTAAATCGAGAAATAGTTAAAACATAAAGAAAAACTGTACAAACGAACTGAAATTGAAGTATGATGGAACGAAACATGAGGCGAATTCTAAATACAAAAAAAAGTAAAGGAAAAAAGTCACAAAAAAAACAAACAAGGAAATGAACCAAAAAGAAAGAATGAAATGATCCTCGAAGGAAATAAAAGAAAAACATTACAAATTCATCAGTGGCATAAAGACGAACGTACTTCAAGGAAATTAAGGAAGAAAAAACGACAAAAAAAAAAAAAAAAAATTGAAAAAGCCTTGAATAAATTGAATATATGATGGGATAGTTTTTCCTTGGTTTTTGTGGTGACTTAAGATTGTATCGCCTGAGTGGACATGTTTTATACAAACAAGTGCTGCTAGTTTTAAGCTCTGGACACCGACGTCCAGAACGTATTCTGAAAGCGATTTCTTTTTTTATTCCATTGTATTTTGTTTTTTGTTTTTTTGTATTCGCTTTGCTGCAGCACTGGCCATAAAAGATACTTAAGAAAGTAAAGGCATAAAAGAGTTTGGGAATAGAACAGAAAACAAATAGTTGTACAAATAAAAAATAGAAACGAAATGAAAGAAATCAGTATCAGCAACATTTTTCAGCATATCGTCATATATATATATATATATATCGGATATTTAGGCAGCAATCATTCTTTCATACTAGCTTTGACAGACAAGGTGTTTTTTTTATATTATATCTCATATGATCTTATTTTGTTTTTCTTTTCCATAGATAAATTATACAAAAACGGTCCGAATGTTTTATTTTTATAAGCGCTTTCGGCTATACATTTAGCCATTCTCAAAGGTGAATTATATTTACTGATCACTGGAAATGGATTGTTGTATTTATGTATTTAGCATTATAGAATAGTCAATATAATGTGTCCATGTTCATTATATATATATATATATATATATATATATATATATATATATATATATAAAAGAAATATAGTCTTAAGGTGTGCTATATTTATGGAATAAAGTGCTCAATATAAGAGATAGAGCGTGTGTAAATATAAAAAGTGAACATAGAAGTCAACACATAGAGGCGACAGTCTATTTCATATATATGCAATCGTCAGGCCTCATATGCTGTTATTTTTCTCATTTATTTATATATGCTTGTAAAAACGGCATATATAAATATATGAAAAATAACAGAATATGTGGCCACCACGATTGCATATAGCATGAAAATGACTGTCGCCTCTAAGTGTTGACTTCTATATATATATATATATATATATATATAAGAAATGGACAAAGTCCGACAATTTATTTATTAAAGACATTTTTATGTTTAACGTTCTTTTTTATAGATACAAGTATTTAAGTAAATGCTCTGTTTATAATAAACAGTATTGAATAACATTTACCGGCCTGAATGTCCGAGAAATTTTCATAGAAAATATTCGTCCTTTGACAGGATTCGAACCTGCATCCTATACGGAACCCTCATATACGCTGACGTGCCTAACCTCTCGGCCACAAAGAAGCGTTCGGTAGGCAAGGTCGAATTTAATGCTTATAAACTTCAATCTTCCATGAATCTCGTACATTCATAACTGCTCTGGCGTATCAAATGTAAACAAATGACGTCATATATTAAGAAATGGACAAAGTCCGACAATTTATTTATTAAAGACATTTTTATGTTTAACGTTCTTTTTTATAGATACAAGTATTTAAGTAAATGCTCTGTTTATAATAAACAGTATTAAATAACATTTACCGGCCTGAATGTCCGAGAAATTTTCATAATGTATAATTCATCTACAGTAAAGAAAAAATATTTGTCTGTCATATGTAATGGAGAGAGAGAGAAAGATACAAATGGCCCAGTATACATATGAGAAGTCACTGAAAATCTGTCCAAACATCTGATTTTTTTTTTTTGTGGCTACGAATGGCACTTAATCAGAGGAGGGAAACGCAAGTTCGAACACTGTTAAGATTCTCGAATTCACTGGCCGCGAGATATACATATATTTAGACCCTTTGAAAACTGGAATGCTGCCTCAAATACTTTCTTCGAAACTATTTTTTTTTACATATTTAATACGAAATAAAAGTGCTATAGATATATCTTTGATCTATATCTATATAGTTGAGAACTGTGCTAGAGTGTGCCTTTCTTAAATAAGTAACTGAACTTTCATTGGTTGTGCAATTCTTCCGTGGCTGAGTGCTCAGGCTTAATGGGAATGCTCACCCTACAAGAAGGCAAGTTCGAGTCCTTACAGAAGATATCATTTTTATTAAGACTCTCGAATACACAGGCCGGCTGAATTTGATTTACAATCTTTAAAACAATATATCTCCTGGAAGACGTGTACTGTCTATATTTAACGTTTACACCAATAATTATATATATATATATATATATATATATATATATATATATATATATATATATATATATATATATATATATATATGGGTGAGTCAGATAAGTAGTAGGCGCTGAAAAGTTTCAACAACTTCACAGATCCTGAAGAGACATAATGTATAGCTGACAGGAATATTTACACATTCTTTTATCTATCTCTCTGATAAACATATAGTCATCCACAGACAGACTGTTTCGCTGTATTACATCAGTTGGAGTTTCTCAGCCTTACGCTATCAGTGCAAGCAGCGGGGGAAACGCATATATACGAGATATAAGCATTCCCGGCTACCAGAGTGCTCAATTCATAGCGAAGAGCTTTTAGCATTAATTAGCAGCCGGTGAAGCATTCCCTTTCTTCCAAATTACGAGAGCGGGCTTATGTACTTATAAAACACACACACACACACACACACATATATATATATATATATATATATATATATATATATATATATATATATATATATATATATATATATATGTGTGTATATTTATATGTAGGCAGCAATCCTTCCTTTATGCATGTTTCATTAAAAACGACAGACAAAGGTACTACGGTTGAGCTTTTATTTAATTTTCTTGTGTTCTGACAAGAGCTTTCTTTTCTGGACAAAGAGTGTGTGTAAGAACTGTCCGAATGTTCTGTCTTTCCGAGCGCTTTCGGCTATACCTTTAGCCATTATCAAGGATGATTCAATTATCAGCTTAGTAGAGTGTGTGTGTTCTGTGTATGTTCAGTGTGTGGTAGTGATGTTTTTAAGTTTCCGAATACAGTTAGCACATTGTGGCTTTGTTCATAGTTAATATTGTTAAGGGTTGGCTTTTTCTTTTTTATTATTAGAGCTTCCAATACATATATATATATATATATATATATATATATATATACCCACACAGACACACACAAGTGTGTGTATCTGTGCAACAAGTGGGATTAGGAAATATAGGAAGTGATGCTAAAAAAAATTCTCAGTTCCACACCCACTTCTCCAACTCTTCATGGTTGGGCCGAGAACTTTTCTGGGTCTCCTGGTCGATGCCAAAGGGGAAAGCGAAAGAGACGAAAACATAAATGAGGAACAGGCAATAACACTGATGAACAAAGATCAAAAACGCTAAAAAGAGGAAATTACTAAAACGAAAGGATATAAAAGATTCCAAAATCTCATGAATTAAAGCAAAAACAAGAAAAAGAACAGTGATCAACCAAAAGTACAAAAGTTGAAGAAAAAGAACAACGCAAAAGGAGACAAAGACGGGAAATAATATTAGTAATCTGAAAGGACAAAATTTTCAGTTCAATGAAAGAAAATTGCATTTGCAACAGAAACATAAATGAAAAGATTTTTTTAGATCCACTTAACCTGTCCTGTAATAAAAACGAAGTTACTAATCGGGAAAAATAAAACTAAGTTGGCTGATGATATATTTGCATGGTTTCCATAGTCTTTTAGTTGGATGTTTTTATTCGTTTTCCCTGTGCTGTTTTACGAGTTATCTGATTCTGTTTACTCTTGCTGCACGTTTTCCTTTTTCCTCTTTACAGGTCTTTCATTCTTGCGTGTCTATATCTCCATTTGCCTGTTTTACACTGTCTTTCTTCAACTGTGGTTCTTCTTTTTTTCCTTTCTTCCTTGTTATTTTTCTTTGATTACTCCTCCTTCTCAAAGGTGACTACATACTATTTTGCGTTCACTTCCTATCTGTCCTCAAATGTTTGATGACGAATTGCCGTTAGGTTTTTTTCTTTCTCATCTTTAGCTTCCAAAGTTTGATCTTTGTCTTGATTCTTCCTTCATTGCTTCTTGATTCTTTTGTCATTGCCTCTTGATTCTTTCGTTTTTGTCTCTTGATTCCTCCGTTTTTTTTCTTTTTATTCTTCCCTCATTACCTCTTGATTCTTCCGTCATTTTCTCTTTATTCTTCTGTCTTTGTGTATTTATTTTTCCGTCTTTGATGCTTTATTCTTCCGGTTTTGGTCTTTGTCTCTTGATTCTTACATTACTGTCTCTTGAGTCTTCCGACTTTGTCTCTTAATTCTTCCGACTTTTCTCTTTTTTTCTTCCGACTTTGTCTCTTGATTCGTCCGTCTTTGTCTTTTTATTCTTCTATCTTTGTTTCTTGATACTTCTGTTGTTGTCTCTTGATTCTTCCGTCTTTGTATCTTGATTATTCCGTCTTTGCCTCTTGACTCGTTTGTCTTTTTCTTAAATATACTTTCTCTCGTCAATGTATTTTACTCCAATCATTCACTTTAATTATTTCATTTTAATCTTTTATTCCCATTCGACACACAGTATATTCTCTTTATTCGAATTTCGTTCCAATTTTTAATATTATTTTTTTAAAAAAGCTAATTTTTCTTGGTAAGCAATTTTTTGTGATTGGTGGGGGGTATGATTCTTTATTTGTGTCCCCGATTGCATTTAAAATATATTTTCTTTAATTGTTTATTTCTCATATAGTTTATTTTAATTTTATCTATCTCCTATCGAAGCAAACAGAAATTTCCTTTCAAAATTAGACTTTTTTCTTTTTAATCAATTCACTCCAAGCACGGCAATAATACTACTATGGCGCAATGATTGAACGAGACTTTATAAGGCAAGCGAATCCCAAGCCTAAACTAGGAAGCAAGATAAACATCTACTCCTATTCGATAGACCTGAGAAGTGTGTAAACCGGTCGGATTTATTTTATTGATTGTGAACGTTTATACAATTTTTCTTGATAAAAATACTTAATTTCCTTTATTTTTTTATATTTGTGTCTTTGATTTCTTTCTTTCATTTCGTCTTCTTGTGTATCTTCCTAATAATTAGTCCATCGTTAATTTAAAATATCTTGCTCACTTTTATATGCATGTATTTTATATATATATTTCACAAATGTCTTTAACAAATCTTTCCACCGTTTTTTTTTTTTAATTTTAACATGAATATTATCGGTTAATAATATTGACCCGGTTGGTTCAATAAATGCGAATACTGACAATTTTTGATATAATTGTTATCTGAAATTTTCAATGTGTAAATTTAGATCTCGGTGACGTATAATTGTCATTTTTATGCTAAGTGCACTGAAAAGGAAGTAGATAATGCTAATAACTACAATTTTCGTCAAGAGGCGACGGACTTTTGAAGTGTACTTTCTCTACCATTTTCTACCCGTTAGTATTTGCTTTAATCATTTTATCAGACACTCATTCTGTATATAAATGCACAAAACAAAATAACAAACACACACACACAAAATATATATATATATATATATATATATATATATATATATATATATATATATATAAACATATATATATATATATATATAGATATATAGATAGATAGATAGATAGATAGATAGATAGATAGATAGATTAGAACCTGATAGGATAAGGAGCAAATAAGAATTTTTTCGCTTTTATATAAACTTCAAGAGAAAAGAAAATTCTGCAATGGTTTATCTCTCTCTCTATCTCTCTCTCTCTATCTATCTATCATTCATCTATATATATATATATATATATATATATATATATATATAACTGATATATATATATAAATATATTGTTCAATTTAAGAGTAGAATATTCTGTAACCATGGAAACGGTATTTTATGTGTTTTTTAAAACCCGGTAATTTTTAAAGTTACTCCAAAATTCGCTTGAAGATGAAATGGAACTAATAATTTAATTGCAAAATTAAATTCAGGGTTTTTAGCTTCTATTTTGAAACATAACTGTGTAGCGAAAAAAAAACATATTTAAATCAATTAATTTATAATATTAATGCTCTGTAAATTTACATTGATCACTATTTTGTCAAAATAAAAATATCTATAAGAACACCGGATTTTATATCTTACTGTTCTTTCTTTTTATATATATATATATATATATATATGAGTTTGCGCACGCGCGTGTGTGTGTGTATTTTTTCCATTGATCTCTATGGGGAAGAAATGTCAGTGGGTAAACAGTGACTATTATTGCTAATAATGCAAGACTCTTCGGTTAAACGAATCGAGTCACTGTGTGTTTATCTAAAAATAAATATGCTTAAATTCACCTTTACTACTTTGTGCGCTAACGGCTTAGAGGTAGAATCTTCGACTGATGCCAATTCATCCGGGTTTCGATCCTATCTAGAGGCTGGCCGGACGTCTAGCCACACTGATGAGCTGTGATACAGTTTGTCTGTAGGGGACAATATATATATATTCTGGTATTTTATATATGTTTGCATATTTTAAAAAAACTTTTTTACATATAGGTGTATGCATATGGACAGATAATCCTGTCATGGAAGACGGATGAGGGTTCAATAAATTCAGCGAAGTTTTTACTGAACAACCTGCACAACTGAATTGTTTAAATTGGATAATTGTCTGTGCCTTGAAATTTAGAATCTCATCCTTTATAGCACAATGTCCTGTGTCAGATATCAGATTGTGCTACAATTGAAGGATTTTGGTGATAGGAGGTTACCACCTCCTAGCTGCATTTTAGTCATTGGCTCCTGCAAAAATCTTGGATTCAACATTTTCCATCTCTTGGACTGGCCCAGTCTGTTCTTCTATTTACCCAAAGCTGGTAAGGAGAAAGAATGTTTCATGCCTTTCCCAAGGGTATTTGAGCATAAGTGATCGCAACGGACTTGACAGAAATTCGAATTCGGATTCTGATTCCTCATTCTGTGATCACCCGCACGTCCAAGCTTTGACTTTAGACAAACTGTACGTCCAAACTTATAACACCTAGAATTCCCAAGCGGTTACTCATCTAGGTACTGACCAGGTTCAACGTTGCTTAACTTCGGTGATTGGAGGAGAACTAGTGTTTCAATGGGATATGTCCGTAAACATAAAACTGTGTGTGTGTCTTACTTTGCTTTTCTATGTTAGTATCCGTTCGTTATAGCTTAGTTATTCCACCCCTTACCATGTTATGAGTTCGTCACCTTATCTTACCTCTCTTGTGTTCTTTGCTATATATGGTTGATATACGGAACAGTCGTAAAAAAAAAATTTACAAAAGTCCGAAATGCTTCAATAAGAAAAAAAAACAAAACAAACAGCATAGTTTAGTCAAATACCGTAAAACTTGTACGTAATTACATTTAGCGATTTGGCCGGAGCAAACACATACTCACAGGTGCGATCATAGACATAGGCCGTCAAATAAATCCCATAAATAATGGTATCGGAGCCAAAATAAAAACATTTGCCTCAAAGACATGATTAAGAAAAATAATAGAAAATAAAAGAAATACATATACAAAAAATACATGGTCAAACAAACGGGTTCCTTCTGCATAATCTCCACGATTCACACACACACACACACACACACACACACACACACATATATATATATATATATATATATATATATATGTAATAAAAACAAAACAGTTATATACATGCATAACACATGAGTGAAGGCGCTGCTGCAATCTGTCTTTAAAATATCAGCCAATCAGACAAGAGGGTTATCCCGCGTAAGCAGTTTGTGCTATCTTTTTTAAGTACTCTACTCAATTGATTCTTGCTTTTCTGAAATGATACTAATCTTCTCAACGCTACATTACCCCCGCTGAATTCGAAAGAATTAGGGAAAATAATGGACTGGACTTGAGAGTGGGGGGAATGGTTGTGATCATTGCCACAAAAATCGATTGTTTCACCGCTTTTACTTATTGTGATCGATCTTGGACTTTTAACGAAATGCCTTCATCGATGAAAATATAACCTCAAACATTGCGTATTTACACCAGAAAAACACTAATACGCAAACTCGCATATACACATATTCAGTTCACAGGTATATAAACACTGAAAATGTTTACAAATTTGTTATGAGGAATTCTATGCACCCATTGGGCATTATGCTTATAAAAGCTTCACATATAAGCTCGATTATCGAATATGCATAATTATTTTCGTCTATGTTGCTTATAAAATCACATCCAAACTAGTAACAGAAAAGTACACTTACTACAAATGGAAGTATATACAGGGTGTTCCAGAATGATGGAACACGTTTTTCCTACAAGTATCTTTGATGACATAGAGTACCACGTATTTTTATTACATAACAGATATAGACTAGTTCAGCATGTTATCTAAGATTTGAATATGACATCACTGAAATAGTCACCACCACGAAGAGAACATGCAAAAGATCACTATATAATTTTAAACACAGAATTTTCTGTCTCAGAGAAGTTTGTAACAGCATGCAGAATCACCTTTCAGAATGGTGACTCGTTCTCCAAAATGCTGTCGGAATTTCTTTGGGCCACAACAATGGATCTTTGGCTGTTGGTTCCTCTGGGTTTTGCATTTTCTTTTGGAGTCCACGACAATATGAGGGTCCACGGTCGGCAAAAGAGATATCAGATACAGAGCCAAATCTTAGATAGTATATTGAACTCTTGTATATCAGTTATGTAATCAATATATTTGGTACTCTATTAGTTTTATAAGCAAAGATACTTACATTTAAAATGTGTCTCATTATTATGGACACCATATATATATATATATATATATATATATATATATATATATATATATATATGAGAAAATAAGACTAAACCTGACAATAAGAAATGGACTAAACCCGATAATTATTTTAATACATATTCTGTTTATATATATATATATATATATATATATATATATATATATATATATATGTGTGTGTGTGTGTGTGTGTGTGTGTAAAACAGTATCAATAGTAAACAGTATTATAAACATTTATCAACCTGAATGTCTGCGAAATTTCATAGAAAACCGTCATATAGCCTGAAGTGCTGTAACATTTAGCTACAGAGGAAGCGTCTCGTTATCAATATCGAATTACAGTTTTTAAACTACAAATTTCCCCTGATTTTTCTCGAACGCTCATTTCTGCCCGAAGTGTATCTTCATGTAAACAAATGACATCATATATTATGAAATGGACTAAGTCCGACAATTATTTTCATATATTTCTTTATACGTTATTTTTATAGACGCAGATATTTAAGTAAATGCACTGTTTCTAATAAACAGCATTAACAACATTTACCGGATGACACATATCTTCTATAACATTTCTCGAAGCGGAAAATATAAAATCTTATTGAATAATGCAAAAACGATGGTATCATTATTTGGAAGTACATATGCTTGTGAACAACTTTTTCGTAAATGAAATATACCAGAAGTCATTTAAAAACAAGATTGGTTGATGACCACCTTGGTAATGTTTTGCTCAAGTCATCGACAAATATTTCACCTGATGTTGAGAAGTTATTAAATAATAAGCAGAAACAAGTGTTTTATTAAATAATTTCTCATTTCTAACTGTATTTTGTTTCTAGTAAGGAATTTGTATTTTTGTTGGTTGTGTTAGTCGTTATCCCGTAATTCATACAGTTAAATATTTAAAAAAAACAACATAAAAAAAACTTGACGTTAATTTCGTTGTTTTTCTTTAAACCTCAGGACCAAGATAGCCTTTTGGTCAAAGATCGAGGCAATTTGGTATAATACATTTGATATAATGGTCCTTCTCTAAGACAATGTATAGCTTTCTGTCCTGGACTCTCCAAAATGTTGCCAACCCCCGTTCTAGACCATAATCAAAACCTATCATGTTTGATGGTAGTCGAAGCTTAGTTCAAACAATAGTTTTAAACAGCAGTTTCTGACCACTGTACATGTTATTTGACTCACTATACCACTGTCGAAATGAGAAAAATGTCGTTTTTTGACGTTCAAAACGATTTTAAAACCTAATACATATATATATATATATATATATATAAATATATATATTATAACCATATTTTTAGTTTGTTGGTTACGCTGTTTTTCCCTCATATCAGACTAAGAAATAGAGAGAGAGAGAGAGAGAGAGAGATATCAGATGCTCTAAACGTGTCGTTTAAAGCTTTTCATTTTCTCACTATCTTCACACACACACACACACAAACACACACACACACAAACACACACACACTCTCTTTCTCTCTCTCTCTCTCTCAAACAATAGTTTTAAACAGCAGTTTCTGACCACTGTATCTCATATCAGACTAAGGAAATTTTAGAAATATCCTTTATATAGGCGCTAATTAAATTTTGAGTTGTAGCTAGTCTATTAAATTAATGACTACAAATTTTAAGCCAACGTTCAATGGCAAGTGCTATAGTAAAATGTTGTAGGTATTATGTTAGCCTTTTCTTTTCCTAGGCAGATGAACAGGTCAACAGACAGTGTAAGTAATCGATACTTCTCTATAAAATCTATTTAATTAGAAGTGACTGACTGAAAAATCTAACACCTGTTGAACGAAGATATAGCGCTGTTTTCAGTTACGTTTAGTCAGGAACGTGTTCTCAACAGTTACCATAAGACAATCGAAACTCTTCCCTACCGCAAAGGTTTATCATTCTAAAAATACTTCAAGGTTTCTAAGTCTATTCTTCATATAACTCTTTAATCGATAACAGATGATACAATGTCGGATAAATGTTGAAGTTGAGAACGTGTCAAATCATTGATAATGAAAACTCTGTAAATTGAAATTACCAAAATAATGTTTTCCCCCACACACAAATGCTCAAAGTATTATTATCATACAGAAATACGTAGCATAGTATAATTCAGCTTGCAGTGACACTTACACAGACATATGATTTGAATTTAAATTGTTTCTTCATACACTGCATGAATAAAACGACGCCGAAGATACGGTTACTAACGGCAATTAAAGTGAAGACCTAGTTCGATTTTTAGATAGAATATTTTAGATACAATTGGTGCTGCTTTCAATACGATTGCTTTTATGTGTTTACACTTCTGTTTTCCTACACACGTTCAAAGAAACAACCACGCATACGTGTATGTATATATATATATATATATATATATATATATATATATATATATGATAGTTGTATATTTAGGCAGCAATCTAACCGTATTCGGAAATTAAAAATATCCCTACCACATACTAAGACATAGACAGAACACACACACTCAATTAAGCTGAAAAATCGAATCATCCTTGATAATTCTTAAAGGTGTAGCCGAAAGCGCTCGAAAATATAAAACTTACACACCCTTTGTCCAGAAAAGAAAGCTCTTGTTAGAACACAAAAAAATAATAAATAAAAAGCTTAACCGTAGTACTTTGTCTGTCGTTTTTAATGAAAACATTCATATATATATATATATATATATATATATATATATATATATATATATATATATATATAGATAGATAGATAAGATAATACTCGTTTTTTCGAAAAACCCTCAATTTTTGATTTGCTAATAATCAAATCAATCTCGAGGAAAAAAGGTTTAAAAAAGTTTAGACGATACAAACCTAGGTAGGTTTGTCTGGCTCAAAAGGTGTATTCAGGTCTGCTCTAAAGAATTGAGCCCTTTTGTTAGTTAGTTGTTTACTCGTAACAAAAGCGCTCAGACCTGCATCCGTATTTTTTTTGTCCTAGAAGTTCATGTTTGTAGCTGTTTCTTTTTTAAAACCTTTTTTCCCCTCGAGATTGATTTTAATTAGCAAATCAAAAATTCGAGGTTTTTTTTTGAAACGAGTCTAAATCTATATTATATATATATATATATATATATATATATATATATATATATATATATATATATATATGTATGTATGTGTGTGTGTGTGTAACTGGGAATATTTTATTCATAAAATACAAATACAAAAGTATCGGCTTAACTAAAAATAACTTGTATGAATGGAAAATTAGTGGCCAAATGCACACACACATATGCACCAAAACACAAAGACACACGTATGTATATATTTGTGTATCCGAAATAAAAGCGAAAGATAATGAGACAAAGGGTAAAATTTATTAACGACGCATTTCGTCGAGAGCATCTGCTATTTCTGGCATCCTCAGATTATAATGAAAGAAAGACAAAGCTGTATGTAAGAAAAATGTGTTGGGGTCCCCAGGAATAATTGGAGACCATAAATCAAATTAACTTGACCAGAGACCAGAGTGTGTCCGTCATATGTTAGAACCATTTTGTGTCCGTTGAATTTTAAAATACACAACCTAAACTTGTTGTTTTTATGTATATACTGGTATATAATTTACATAGTTACACACCCGACGAGGTATAGACATATATTAGGTCTTCTTTTTTATGTATACTTGTACACACATGTATATACATATATACATACCTACTCATATATATCTTTGCATGAATGTACACATACATGCATATACGCATTTCAGTGTTTTTTTCTTTTCATGAATTTTGGATACATATAAACATACAAGTATAGATTTCTTAACACACAGAAACATAGAAACACACATAGACACAGACAGAACACGCACACACACACGCGCGCGCGCACACACACGCACACACACACACACACATATATATATATATATATATATATATATATATATGTACACATACAGACATGTCTATTTGCCTCCTCATATATACCCCTGTCCACACATAATATTAGGTTGGTGCAAAAATAATGACGTAAGAATTTTTTTGACGTAGAAAAGTACGTCAAAAACGACATTATTACGTTATTATTTTGCACCAACCTAATATATATATATATATATATATATATATATATATATATTATTAATAACCATATTTTTAGTTTGTTGTTTACGCTGTTTTTCCCTAATATTATGGTTCGCAGAGAGAGAGAGAGAGAAAAATAGAGAGAGCGAGAGAGAGAGTGAGAGAGCAGATGCTCTAGCGTAACGTGTCGTTTAAAGCTTTTTCATTTTCTCACTATCTTCACACACACACATACACACACACACACACACACTCTCTCTCTCTCTCATATATATATATATAACCAATAATGTCTATGCGTATGTTCATTGTACATTCCACATTTTTCAAAGATCTCATTCAAACTTGAGACACTGACATCTTATGCTGCAGGAGTGCTAAAATTTTCCAGACCCCCTCCCGCATGTAACGAAAGACCGCGAGAAACCGTTTAGAAAACCAGTTTCTTGCCCATAATTCCCTGTTTTTTTCAAACGATTGCAGCATGTAACGCTTGTTTCAAACATGAGATACTGGTGCTCAGTGATATGCAACTCTCGCGCAGCCCACTGCAATGCGAACAGCAAGAAGCTTCTACAACTCTTTGCTGTCTTATTGTTTATGTGTAAGCTCTGGGATCCTGTGGCCTTATGGGAGAAACACAAAGAGGACCTATCTGAAGACTTCAAACATCACGTGAAACTAATGTTTCGTGCTTTGCTGCAGGATTCAGTGAGGAATTTTTAAACAGAGCGCTTATTGACATCGATTATAGGATTGTTTCTATGGGAGGGAAATCATTGCAAACTTACGGCCTTCACCAAGTTCGACGAACAATTTTAAATACTCTGCCAATAGGCATAATTCAAGAAACTTCCTACGACGTCGACGCTCTTGAACGGTATATCAGCGGAAACGAGCCAAAGTTACATGTACAATAGTATTTTCTACTCTGTGTGACACCATTTAGGGAAGCAAAGAAAAGGAAGAAAAGAAGGGAAAGAAATGAAAATTTGATAGTGACAAATGGTGAAAGGTTTCATTGCCATTGTCGAAAATTCTAAATAGATAAAAATTAACTGTGTCGTGGTGGCGGACTTATATTATCGGGAATAGATAACAGCCACTTGGTGCTGGCGAAAATCTAATTGACAAATTCCAGATCGGCTAGCTAAACTCCGGGACAGAATAGATAAACATATAACTGTGTCACGGGAATGCCCTGACCACACACGAGCTGAAAAAAGACAAAGAAAATAGGTTAAGTCTTTGTCGAGGGAAAGATATCGTTAGACAAGGTTTGGGTTGTGTTAGAATCTGGCGATAATAGCGAAACTATTTTATCGGAAAGGTTGGCGGTGTTTTGCTGGATGACCACCTACCCTGATGATTGACGAAGTCCAGATGAAATTGACCTTGGGATAAGAATTGAGGTTATCACACTACGGGTCGCATTGTTCTGTTGGCGGCCAGAGAAGAAGAGAGAATAGAAAAGAAAAGAAAGAAAGGAAATAGAAAAAAAGGAAAAGAAGAGATAATTCTTTTTTCTTTGAGCAAGATATTTTTTTTAAGAAACAAGGCTAGTCTGGTCACGCCCACACTGTTGATCGGCCATTGGATGAATGTTAACGAGAGCCAGGCGGAGGTGATCATGTGATGCAGGGGGGAGGCCTGCTACTACTCCTTAAAGAGGATAGGTATAAGATGTTACTGCGAAGAAGTAGGAAAATCGTTGACGCCCTCTGAAGGTTGGGGTAAGAGAAGACTTCCAAAAATTGAAATAATAAATTTTTCCTGACCGAAAACAAAAGAAGGCGATTGTGGATTTGGAATTATCAAGGAACCTCAAACCCCAACAAAGCCCACCCCGGTTTGGGTCGGCGTCCATAAAAGCAAAGTCGCAGCAATTGAGTTTGGTTGGAGTTCCAGTTTTCCACAGTCTCCAGTGCGCATTTAAAGTGGGCCTCGCAGAGCTGACTTGTAAGATTCGCGCAACTTCCGAACTCACCTTCAATCCAAGAACAATTTATTTTGAAGAGCGACTTAGATTCATACCACCAACACAAGTTTTACGACTATCGCCTGAAGACACACCAAGAACCAGTTTCTTAAAGAACAGACAACTTAAGATGTTAAAAATCACCTAACAAAAACAACGTGTCACGAATCCATATAGCGGGTCAGGAGATAGACGCAGTCCTATGTATCCAGCAACCAGATATAAAGTATTGTTATCCTTTTTTTTGATACCTTGAACTTTTGAGTTATTATTTTATTTTATTTTAAACATATTTGTGCGATACCACCCTTATTTGAACTCAACTTGCATTACGGCCCCAACGACTGATTGATTTCGTCTGCCTAAGATCAATTCACAACGTGGGTAGGCGGACTGGAGATCAAAGCAGTTACTTCGGTAACCAGACGTTGGAAGCGAGTTGGGAACGACGAGGCTGATATCGAATCTAACCAGATTCCCATCCGAATCACCAAAAGGTTAGAACGTCACATTTGGGTGCCGCGACCGATACCAAGCCAGTTGCTCGTCACAGGACGGGACAACACGACTGACGCAGACAGGCGGACGTCACGTTTGGAGCGGCGACACCCGAACGAAGCAGCGAGGAGCGAGCGAAGGCTGCGGGACGTCACATCTGTACGTCTTCGGAAATGTGCTTTATTCTTCTTGGATTCACCTGGAGATACAGGTAAAACATTCGCCACGAAGCTCCTCCTCGCAAAAGTATGGCAGAAAAAGGGGATCGCCTTGGCTGTGGCATCCTCTGAAATTGCCGCAACCTTTCTGGTCGGTGATAGGACAGCGCAATCCGCCGTTAGGCTGCCAATTATTTTGACTTCGTCTGATTCATCGACCTGCAACATCAGAGTTCGGATAAAGCTGACGTCCTGAAAAGGTGTGTGAGCTCGTTGTGTAGGATGAGTGCGCGATGGCCCACAAAGGAGCTCTCGATAGGACTTTACGAGACATAAGGGACGCTGTGAAAGCATGCATTGAGTTATCAACTCTGTGGAAACAGGTCAAAATTTTGCCTCTCAAAACCAACATGATAGTTGAACTATTCGGAGAGCAAATGTCAGCCCAATTTTCAAACGACATTCTAGCAGTTGGTGACAGCAACGTTTCATCGGATGAAGCTAGGGAGATGTTTCACAAATATGCTGCATTGTGAATACTGTTCACGACCTCAAAGCTGCTGTTTTTTAATGATTTGGCTAAAAACTTTGGGAAACCCAGCTGGTTGTGCGAGAGAGTAATATTGTCTCCTAAAAACACCAGTTTTGCCAGAATAAATGAAGAACTGAAATGCCTACTACTAGGCCTTCGAACGTCAATTGACAACTTTTCCGATCCACAAGAGGTGGTCCACTATCCAGTAGACTTTCAGTTTCCACTAAGAATGCTTCGCCATGTCAATCAACAAATCTCAAGGACAAACGCACTCCACAGCAGGTGAGTCGTACGTTTCCAAACGTATATGTTCGTTCTTCTAGAGTAAGAAGCAAAACAAATTTATTCGCTTTCACTTCAAACGGAAAAACTAAAAATGTTGTCTGTAGAGCGGCGTTGTCTGTCTGTATGTCACAAATTCTGTAAGACTTCAGTCCTTCCGCTTTGCCCGTTTCCACGCATGATTTAAGTGAGTTCTGCATTTCACGTATATTTCCTTTTGTTTAAGGCTTACTAACTGCGCCTATTTCTCTTTAGTCGGCATTAGATTCCGCGTCCATTTCACATATCTCCGGTTTATGTCGTGCATAAACGAAAAAATAAAGTCATTTTTAAGGCTACCACATCTAAACTGTAACAGAGAACGTATTACAGTTCTTTTTAGGGCTGCCACTATTTGGTTGTTACACTCTCAAGGAACGCATTCCAGCCTTTTTTTTGTGGGGGGGGGTCTACCACAATGTTACTGTTAAAGTTTTCAGAGAACGCTGTCAAGCCCTTTTTAGAGCTACAACTATTCCTCAAGGCTCCATCCTAGGCCCCACTCTATTCCTTATCTACATAAATGACCTTCCTGACGCCGTCGGCATCTACGCGGATGACACCACAATTTATTCCTGCCTCAAAAACAAATCTAGTCTCGCTGACAAAACTCACCTTGCCGTGCGTCTCGAAAAGGACCTCCAATCGATTGTGAACTGGGGCATGAATTGGCTGGTCAACTTCAACGCTTCGAAGACAAAACTGCTCTCTATTAATCACCACAGAGAGCCTTCCCTTCCCTCCATTAGAATGTCTGACGCTCAACTTCTCGAGAGCAACTCTCTGCGGCTTCTCGGTCTCATGTTGACTGCTGACCTGAGATGGAATAAATACATCGAGTCAATTGCCCCGTCCACTGCGAGGAAAGTTGGCTCCCTGAGCTGTGCTAGGAAGTTTTTCTCCCCTGAGTCGATCCTCCAGATATACAAATCCACAATTCGCACTTGCATGGAGTATGGCTGCCATATATGGTCTGGCGCCCCTTCTGTTTGCCTCGGGGTTCTTTATAGGCTCCAGAAGCGGATATGCAATATGGTTGGCCCTGCCCTGGCGTCTCGTCTACAGTCACTTTCTCACAGACGCACCGTCGCCTCCCTCTGTCTGCTCTACAAATACTTTCATGGAAATTGCTCCGAGGAGCTGCATTCGCTGGTTCCCAGACGTCATGAGTTCAAGCGCCCTACGAGGCTGGCATCCCGCTTTCACCCCTTCACTGTCGAAACTCCTAAATGTAGCTGTCTATTCTACTCTAATAGCTTCATATCTCGCACCTCTCGCCTGTAGAACTCCCTTCCCTTCTCCTGTTTCCCTGTGAGTTATAATCTCCAGCTATTCAAGTGTAATGTCAATCGACATCTCCAGTTGCCCTAATCTATCTACTACCCTCATCCTATCTTCTATCACTCCTATCTGATCTTCCTATCATCTGTAACCCCTTGCGTCCTAGTGGCTTCCCGCCTTGCTTGGGGTGAAATACCAACTGTACCAAACGGGCCTCGAAGAGATTCATATCAGACTCAACATAGCGCCGCTCACTCACATATTCCGTGGCGGAACTCTCCTGTCGAGGCCCGTTTGGTACAGTTGGTATGTTGTCTGCTTGACAACCCAACTATCAGGGTTTCGATACCTGGTGGTGGATGCGCACTGCTGATGAGTCCCAATTATAGGACGAAACGGCCGTCCAGTGCTTCCTCTATTTTCCTGTTGAGGTTTCTATCGGACTCAATGAATTTATTTATATGTTTATCAAATCCTCCTACTTATTATATATATGTATTATATATATATATATATATATATATATATATATATATATATATATATTCGGGGAATTTAGAAAAAAGGGTTCGATGGGGTTATGTATGAAGTTACTGAATAAATGTCATGCATCTTCACTTTAAAAAATCATTATCATTGCTGGGTCTTTTTTTTAAGTTGTACTTCTGAATGACTTCTCTCTCACTCTCTCTTTCTCTCATTCTTTCTCTGCCTGTCTCGCTCTCCCCCATACCTACTTACCTACACACTCAGATTAGCGAATTACCGTTTTCATTTGTATTTTTCTTTCTTCTCATTCATCTTTTTCTTTTCTTCTTTTCATATCATCTTCTGACATATTTTTATCGTCTTTTGAGAACCTTTTCAAGCCTTATTCGTTCTTTTGCTTATTTTTATTTATTTTTTTTATTCTTTTTTTTATTATTTTTTTTTTATTATTTTTTTTTATTATTTTTTTTATTATTTTTTTTATTATTTTTTTTATTATTTTTTTTTTTATTATTTTTATTTTTATTATTTTTTTTTTATTCGTTTTTTTTTTTCCCCTTTTTCGTTTTGTTTCTTTCACTGCGTTCATAATAACTTCTTTTTCGTTACTGGGATTATTCTATACTTTTCTATTTTGTAACATTTTTGTTAAACACAAATATACATTTCAGATTTCTCTTTCAAAATTCCTTCATCTTTACTACACATGGTGATAATCCAGTTTCGTTTTCTTTCCTTTTATATTTTCTCATGTATTTTTTCTATCGCTTTCATTTCCTGTTTTGTTCAATCAATCACCTATTTCATGACCGCTACGACCCTAACCGACAAGGCAATCACCCTTCAAATAAAATGCCCACTGACGGCGCATAGCTTTACTAAAAAAACAAAAAAAAAAGGAAGAAGAAAAAAAAAAAGTAATAACACACCGCCCGGACTAACAACGTAAGCCGGTCGAAACTTTTCAGAAGTTTACATTTATTCAGACTTACCTTCCACATTCCGCCCCTGTTATACACATGTTTTGTAGATAGAGAAAATGTATATAAAGCGGCACTTTACATCTCACTTCTAACGTCTCTTATTATACGCACACCCGTCCAAGCGGTCACACAATACACCGAACAAAAACCTTCAGCGTTAACACTTCCTCGCTATACTCAATAACATCTGACACCAAATCTTGTACCCACTAGTATCTTTTAAGCACATACCCCGTCCTTAAACTTCAGACATCTCTTAATACGAACTGCAAACAGAGATTTAAAAAAAGAAACTGCAGGTATGACAAAAAATGTCTTTCCATTTAAACGTGTCTCTTTGGTACACGACAAATGAGTGCAAAACCAGAACAAAACAATGCATTCAACAATTACTTGGCCTACAAATTCGGTCACCTGTGTTCTGCTGCGTGATTTCTATGGTAATAGCTGAGAGTAACCAAACATGGTGATATTATGCAAAAGACAAAAAAAAAAAAAAAAAGAAGTAGCGTGCTGGCGAGGGGAGGAGTGCTTTTGATTCAGTTCGTTGGGTAGAAGAGAGATGCAACTGAAAAAAAATATTGTCATTTCTTTTATCTTTAGTTTTAAGATCATGATCTTACTCATCAGCGTGATTTAAGCTCTATGAATCATGTAGAATATAGGCGACGCAGCCGGAGACGCAGACGCACACATCTGCAAATGCAAACACACACGCGCACTTGCGCGCGCGCACACACACACACACATATATATATATATATATATATATATATATATATATATATATATATATATGTGTGTGTGTGTGTGTGTGTGTGCGTGTGTGTGTGTGTGTGTGCGTGTGTGTGCGAGTAATATTTTATTTTTATAGGATCATTGACATAAAGAAAATGAAAATACTTTACACCCAAAAAGGAAAAATCATTAGTTTTCAAAGCTCTTGTAATGATAAAAATCTAAGATCAAATTAAAAAAAATAACACTATAAAAATATTCCTAGTGCTCAAAGCCTGAAGTGTCTTGAGACAATCATTTATATGGTAGCACTCGTGTTTTTCTCATTCCTCGAAGTTATATCTATCTATTTGATATATATATATATATATATATATATATATATATATATATATATATGTGTGTGTGTGTGTGTGTGTGTGTGTGTGTGTGTGTAAGAAAGATGTGTTTTCTTGCAGGATTTTTTTGACCTATACAGCGAGGCAATTTTCAGAGAATTAGAAGTCCTATCAAGATTGATTATTGGCGACCACACTCTTAACAAAATAAAATATGCATATGACACAGTGTTGTTAACAGACACGAAAAGGAAACTACAAAAATTCCTAAAGAAGGTAGTGAGGGAAAGCAAGAAGAATGTCCTCATATTTGCAGCCATATTCGCGGAAGGAAAGCAAGAATGCTGTCCTCATATTTGCAGCCATATTCGCGGTGTTTCGGTCGTTGTACACTCCGGGCTTCTTTCGGTGACTGAAATTTAGAACTGAACTCTTTATTTCGCCGTAAACTGGGGTAGATTGTTTTAATTTCAGGTGCCGTGCCAGATGTCTCAGTTATCTCCCTTTAACTTAACTCTCCATGTTTTTTTGTTCACAACTGCTGTTGCACTCAGAACTGTTTGGGTCAAGTTACTAGATTCAACCAACGCCTTTATCCTCTGGGTCATTTGTCCTTGAGAACAAAATAAAGGGTTCGGATCGAAATTCCAATTACCTGAAGAAGCTCGGAGCGTACAATGGCCGAAAAGCCGTGAATATGTCAGCAAAGTTGACAACAGCCCGAACAATGTATATAGTGTAAATAATTGCAATATTTCATCTCAGAAACACAAGTAGATATTATAAGAATTTGTTTGATTAATTTTTTTCACATCTGCCAGCGCCTGCTTTTTGTGAACTCGCAGAGAAATGTGTAGTTGTTGCGAGTAGTGTAAAAGTGATCGGCGCTTAAAGTGGAATCATCATCCTGTACGAATTTCAGCTATCTTGTTGAATTAACACAATTTAAACCATTCTTTTGTTTTTTCTCATATATATGAATTATAATTATAATTTTAGGAAAATGACAATTTCACTGAAATATGGTGGAAACTTTAGAAAATAGTCACAGTTCGTACAAGTGTGGTGAGAGCATCAGTTTAAATTGACGCCAAGATGATATGTTTTTTTCTTTTTCAGTCAACATTCAGACTTTTAATTTTGTCTTTATATTTTCTATCTTAAATCGTCACTTTACCATTCCCTATATATTTTTCTTACTCCTACCTTTTAGAATAGCCCTTTGTTCAAAATTTGTGTCGCTTTAGCATTAATAGAGCTCGTCAAAATATCTGTGCCTTCATTATTTTTCCTAAAAGAAACATTTGGCCCGTTATTTCTTCCCGGTCCTTTTCTAACTCTCGTGTTCGACGACATAAACTTGTTAGAGACTGAGAACGATTTCCAGTTTTATCTGCATCGCGAATTTTATTTACTCGCAGTCATCATTTAAAATGTCCTGAGCCTGACACATGGTCATAATACTGGGGTAGTCATTGAAGATCGAACTCAAAACACGACCTAATATACTGCGTGAAGATCTTCTTAGAGATACAGTTATGAATGACGTTCAAGTATCTATTTCAGTAGATAAATATAAATATATTGCTTAACCCTTTGACCCGCTTTACTGGTGGTAGAGAAAAATTGACGTAACGCCCAGCCACAGGTTGAACAGTGAGAGAGAAAAATGACTTAATAGCCAGCAAGCGGTTGAACGGTGAGCAAACACTTTTAACTATTTTTATATCTACCTTGAAACATTACATACCAATAATTTGCGAATTTTGACTCAGGAGCTCAGGTAGAATGATTAAAATTGTCCAGAAACGCAGGGTTTAAAGAGTTAAGATTTGCTGTGTTTTGTTGGAGATGAGTGACCAGTACTAGAGAAATGAATGGTAGAAATACACAGCGTGGACACAGAAATCCACACTGAAAGTTGAATGCTATTTTCCACCTCAAATGGTTTTCAGCTCAGCATTCATATCTAACAGAGATATAAAAAGTGAAATCCGATTTTCAACAGTGTAATAAGTTTCTATTTTTTTTTTTTTTTTAAAGTGATAGAACATTTTTGCAAAGAATTAACAAGCACATTGCTAGCTGTAACCCTAAGTTCTTTGCTAACTCTCGCTGATGGAACACATTTCCGGCTTCTTGATTTATGATCAACTATGATCTTCAAACTTTTAAATGAAATGCCAATTGTTATTGGCTGTCATCTTGAGTTGTGTGCATTTATTGATCGTGCACCTTAAAAATGTTTTTGATTTTGTATTCTTCCAAAATCAGTACCGATTCTGGACCTTAGTAGCGTAGTTTGTGGCGAAATGATTAAAAAAAAGTATATATGTACAGAGAGAGCGAGAGAGAGAGAGAGAGAGAGATAACATAGTGTGCATATGAATATATGCGTAAATATACGAACGAGAAGTGATGAAATGCTTTCGGTTTGAGCCACTTTCAAACCATAGTAACAAAAATGTTTTCGGGAGAAATCGAGTCTGCGCCCATTTTTTAGGCATATATATATATATATATATATATATATATATATATATATATATATATATATATATATATAATAATGTGCGTGTATGTGTGTAGTGGGATGGGTAAATTGTTACCATTTTATACGTTCCGTTTCGCTCATACGCGTTGTTTTTGGTCTTATCAACTGCACAGTATAGTAGGGTCAGTTGGGCACCGACCGGGAGAAGAAGAGCAACAATGATTATTTTTCTATGAAAATCTGTGGATTTCCGGAATTTATTACTCATATTTATGAGTCGCTGCTTACGCAAATTCCTATCTTCCAAAATCTTCCAATTTTTACTTCAATATTTTAAGATATATTTTAAATCTGTTTCCCTTTTTTTTGTTTTGATTTCGTTGGAAAAATCTTAGGTGTTTTGGCTTGTAACTGAACAAACCAATACCCAAGGAAAAATAAGGGATAAAAAAGAAAGAACTAAGACCATGAAATTGAGGCGAAAACAATCGTCCAGAATCCAAGCTCAGAGTCCAAAGAAAAAAAACTCCAACACGAGTAAAGCAAAAGTAACTACGTAAAGTGATCAATACGCTAAGTAGAGTAAACCCATATATATATATATATATATATATATATATATATATATATATATATATATATATATATATATATACACTATATAAATACAGCTATATATATATATATATATATATATATATATATATATATATATATATATATATATATATAAGATCATTATTTAAACATATTAAATGAATGTCTATTATGTCTGATCATGAGCCGTTCTAATGTTCGAATATTTGCTTTAATTTCGGGTGAAAATAAAGACAAAAATTGTCTAACGTTTGGATATTATTTTTATTATTTATCATGTGAACCAAAAGCTGAGGACCATTTTAATAAAATTGCTCCATTGCACGAATCAGGGCATTATAATTAGTATGTAAATGATAATGTGCTCCCTTCAGTAACCTATGATCATTCTCTTCAATTCAAATTTCTTAAAATATTACAAGTCGAAATCACTCACCTTTAAAAGAAAAGACTTATTTCGGCTCTTGTAATTCATACATCTTAAACAATCCGCAAAATATCAAATGATAATATAAGAACCTTTCTATGACAAGTTACAGCGCGAACCCACATATATTTATACGTGCATATTACATCCTCAATGCACCCATCTGAACCTAACGTTATGGCGTGTAAATATTTTATGATTATTTAACTTTGATTTATCAACTAATTACTTTCCTAATTCTTAAACTGTTTTTTCAACTTGTAATATTTTAGTAAGCTTTTTTTCACTATTTAAGCTACATAAAAATTACGTCCATGTTATTACGCATTTCCATTACTTTCTTTTTTTGCTGAATTCCCTTTAGATTGCTCTTCTTTTATATTTGTTTGTGATTGATTTTTAACATTTATTAAACATATTTAATTTTTTTTTTATTATCACATTCTGTTCCTGTTCTATTTATTTATTTTATCATTTTTTTCATATCTATCGTCTCTTTGGATTGAAAATTGTTCCTTCTAATTATTTTCCTTTTTTAACTCTATTTCTCCCATTTTGTTCGTCCGAAATATTTCTATCTTCTTGTCTTATACTTTTCATTCATCGTTTCATTTACTGTGTGTTTTTATTTCATTCCTATTTTTCTTCTTTATTACCATTCCTTCCTCTTTTTTTTTTTTTTTTTTTTTTTTGTTCATCGCATCCTTAAATATTGCCACGATTTCTTCCCTTGGCTTTCTGCCTTGCTGCTTTTCGCCTTTGTATTGCTAATTCCTCCATTCGTCCCTGCCTTTCCAGATTCTTCCGAAGTGACTGCCAATGTACGCTGAAGAATGTCTTTCCACTCCCCAAGCCAAAATCGCAATATTTAATGTCCTATAGTGATTGGCACTCAGAACAATAAAACCGAATCACATAAAACCTTGCTTATTGATTCGATATGAAACGAACTATATTGCATGGCGCAAGAACAGGTCGCTCGTATACCCCGCATGCTATTACTTATAAGTTACAACCAATCGCCTTAGACAAGACATGTAAGAATTAAATAGTGCGAAAAAAAAAGATAAAGCAAGTGAAAGCGAAAAGCAAAATGATTAACAAAAAAAATGCAAGTTCCAAAAAGTTATGAGTACAAAACTTCTGGAAGTATACATAGAAAACTTAAGACAAGCACAAAGTTATTATTTTGATTTTTATTCTTTAAAAATATTTCGCGTTTATATTTGTTTCATGTTGCATTGTCTCCTGCTTAAGATTGACCGTGGTATTTCTTGGGTTAATTTGTTTTTCTTTTTTTTTAATACGAGCAATATTCTTTTAATCTGAAAAGTATATATATATATATATATATATATATATATATATATATATATATATATATGCGACATTCAGCGCGAGTGTGAATTCTTCAAGGAAAAGAGAGGGTAGAGAATATGTGTCAAGGATCGCTTATTTATTGGCTTGATCAATAATAAACGGCTATGTGATGTATTAAACGAAATTTATTTCATAATTTTCATTATATCAGAGCAGGACTTTTATGCCTATGTGCACATACTTGGCCTAGAAATTTCAAAAGCTAAATGAAGTGTAGTTAATATCTAACTATGCACGCACACAAATATATATATATGTGTGTGTGTGTCTATGTGTATATATATATATTTAAAACTGATATATACATATATATTTATATATATATATATAAACACTTTTTGTCTGATGATAGCAAAAGCATGAAACAGAATTAGAAACTAATATACACATATCTGAATATATATTTATATGTGAATATATATGAGTATATAAATATATATATATATATGTATGTGTGTGTGAAGAGAGAGAGAGAGAGAGAGAGAGAGAGAGAGAGAGAGAGAGAGAGAGAGACCAAAGAAAAACTAGACTTTACCAACGTGGTACATCCTCTGGTGGAATTTATAAAAGCACATATAAGGATTTTCATTTTAATCTATTGTATTTTTGTATATATATAAAGAAAAAAAAACGTCAAAAATTCCTGTCGTGCGACAATGGCCTACCGGTAAGATATCTGACTGATGTCAGGTTTCGATCCCGGCTTGAGGCAATCGGACGTCTAGCCCATTGAGGATCTGTGATACAGCAAACATTATGTGTGTGGATGGCAATAAATGCTCTCGAGAGAAGGTTTAAAAAAAAAGAAAAAAAAGAAGCAGCTCCTATTGCTATTGAGCATTACTATTCAAGTATGAATTGAGTTCCCCGAGCCGCTGAAACGAAGCGAATTTTAAAGTTTTTTTTTTTTTTTTTTTTTCTATACGAAATACGTCAGCGGATCGGAGAACTAAATTCATACTTGAAGAGTAATGCATAAAAGCAAAAAAAAAAAAAAACAAAAAAAAATTTAAAATTCCCTTCCTTTCTGCTGTGCGACGATGGCCTAGTGGTAAGATATCTGACTGATATCGGACGTCTGCCATCAGGATCTCTGATCCACACACACACACATATATGTCTATATATAGAAACACACACACACACATATATATACATACACACACATATACATAGATATATGGATGAGTATATATATATAAATGCACATATATATAGACATTTATATACACATATACATTCATGTATCCATATACAAACATATATACACGCACATATATATATGTATATATATATATATATATATCTGTGTGTGTGTGTGTGTCTATATAAATATATATATATATATGTATATATATATATATATAAACATACACATGTATATGCATACATATTGTTGAGGGGTCCACCCCGTTTTTATACAAATGGACTTACCCAGTGTATACTTATACTACTGCCAGTGAATACCCGAACAACAGAGTCGAGTCGAGTCCAGAGTGACAGAGTAAAAGGTTGTAGGTAACCGGAAGAGTGAGGGTGAGGTAACAGCGTTGTAGGAGTCCCAGTGAGCGAGCACGTAGACTCAGTAAGAAGTCATACAGCTATACTTCAATTCCAAAGACTGTATATATATTTCGCTACTAACCCGTATTCCTGGAACTACTAACCTGCTTTACTAGTTTGTATTATTACGTTAATACATTATTTTCATATATTCATTCCTGGCGTTTGTTATTTATTGGTACCGGATTCCAACCCGGAATCAACAACACATATATACAAATGTATATATTCACACATTTGTGTACACACACACACAAATATATATATATATATATATATATATATATATATATATATATATATATATATATATATATATATATGTAGTTAGATGTACACACATATACTCACACACATATACTCACACACATATATATACACACATGTATATGTACATATATGCACACATGCATCTATACATATATATATATATATACATGCACATACAAGTATATATATACACATGTTTATATAGATATATGCACACGCATGTTTATATAGTTATATATACACATACGTATATATACATATACATATATATATATATATACACACATATACACATATCTAAATATATAAACACTCACACTCACATATATACATATTTATATATACACCTGCATCTATTCATATATATGTACATATACACAAGTATATATACACATTTATATAGATACATATATATACACACATATGTATATATACATATAATCACACACATATATATATATATACACACACACACACACACACACACACACACATATATATATATATATATATATATATATATATATATATATATATACATGAGATTCATATGCGTCTGTTTGTCTTTTGTGTGCGTTTACACCAATGATATATTGCAAATAAATGGTTTACGAAGATTACATTTGTTACGCACGCATCAATGATTATTTTTTCAATGAAAATCTGTGGATTTCCGGAATTTATTACTCATATTTATGAGTCGCTGCTTACGCAAATTCCTATCTTCCAAAATCTTCAAATTTTTACTTCAATATTTTAAGATATATTTTAAATCTGTTTCCCTTTTTTTTGTTGTTTTGATTTCGTTTAGCAATCGAATCGCCAAGCAAATACTTCCATCACTCTTTTACGCCTTTTCGACTTTCTCTTCTACTAAAAGTGCAAAGAAAATTTGGAGGTGTTTAAGTATATTTTCCTTCAAACCGGATTAAACATGACGTTGGCGATCATGGCTCTCTATAACTTCCTGTCCTTTTGGCTCCTAGTAAATGATTTCTATCTCTCCGGTAAAACGAAACATTATTGTGTTACACCCATTTGTATTTTCCTATATTTACTGAATTCATTTTTGTCCACATACAGGTGGTTTACTCCCAGTATAGCTTCTTGATTATTTTGATATCGTCAGCAAATATGCCAAGCTTACCTAGCCATTACTGCAGTTCAAATGTGTTTGGTAAATTACATCACAATGTATTTTATCAAAGGCTTTTAAAAGAAAAGTCTTAGACTTAGATTATGTAAATCGCATTGACTGTTGCATTAGTTGGTAGCAACTCAGTGACTTCTTCTGCAATCCCACCAAATTGAAAGAAGCTTCTTTTTCGGTTTTGATATAAAATCGATTTTTCATCAGCAGTCACAATTCTAAAAAAAAAAAAAAAAAGCGAGATGATTTCACGAGAATGAAGAGAAGTAATGTCAACTCGGAATTTGTGGTTGATTTCAGACAATTTACGAGGTACCCATTTTTTAAGTTTAGGAAACATTCCAAGTTTTTGAAGAGGACGATGAACAGTTGGATGATTTGAACAAAGCTTCATTGCCAATTCTTCAACTGCATGATTTTCTTCAAGTGATGCTACATGGAGCTCATCATCAAACTCAACTGGATGTCCTTTTCGGTTTTAATCTTCAAGGCTGAAATTTCCACTTAAGAATTTGGCAATCTTCTGCAAGTTCTTTCATGTTCTTCTTCATAAGCTGAGTGAATATTACGAGTCGCTTCGGCTGCAAAGTTCCTTTTTAAATTCATAAAGCTGTATGTACCTGAAATGCTTTTTCGACACTTCCATCTGTGAGGGGCTAATTTGAGTAATTAGTTCAGTTAAATAATTATATAAAAAGAAATATTAAGTTAAAGGATTCTAAATTCATATGATTATAAATTAGTATCATTAGATATTCTAGAATACCGTAAAATTTGATTTAAATTACATATATAATATTTCGGACAGAACTTATGGACTGACCTGATATTTATCTGCCACGTCTGTGAAAAAGAGATGCGGTACTTGTTTTTGCTAATCATTTCGTCTCGTCTATTAACTTTTATGTCTGTAAACATAAATGGTAAAGTTCCAAAGAATAGTAACTACATGGCTTTCTTGTACATTTTATGGTATATTTTTTTGTTTTTTTGTTCATTTCAGCGTCATCGATTGAACTCCCATCACAGAAAATGATTGCACTCTCAATGTGCATTCATGATATGAATGTCTATTGGAACTCAAGCTTGTACCAGACCTCGAGACATATTGTTAAATGTGCCGGAGAAATGATCGGTTCAAGAAGTAAGTCACTGCTTCTTCTGTGCATTATTTTGACTAGAGTCAGATTAGGCTAGATATGGAGAATTTCTGCCATGTATTGAGTGCTGCTGCTGAATCCACACTTTTTAATATTGACAGAGTTCAAAGCCGTTTAACGCTGTCTTGTCGAGTTTGACATTTTCCACTCAATTACGTCTTTTACAGAGAAGTGACATTGCATCTTATCGTTACCTCCATGGCAAATCTCGACCCTGAAGTTTCATCTATAAGTCTTTATATTTACGACTCAGCATGTTACTTCTACGGAGTCAAATCATCCACATTTCCTCCGTATTCCAAACTTATCCCACTCAGTTCTTTTTTTTCTTGAATATTTCTATCTGTGAAACAAACTCCCATTTTGATGCTTCCCTGATAACTACAATATTCATCTCGGTCAATCGTTTACGTATCCTCTATATGCTTCATAATTTTCGCTTCCTTCTGCGTCCGCTACAATCACCTCATTCAGTAACTCTCTAAAATTAGTGGTTTTTGAACCTTGCATTAGGTGGCATATAGTACTTAGGAACAAATGGTAAAATGTTTGGGGAAAACTTGAATTTCTAAATAAAAACCTTAACATTTTATTTTTTTTTATTTTTAAACCTTTGTAGCATTTGTATGTATCATTCTTTATAATTTTAACTATAACTTTTAGCTGAATATTTTTTGACTGCTAACAATAAAAATAACAGTTATTATTATTATTATTGTTATTATTATTATTATTATTATTATTATTATTATTATTATTATGAATCCCATCATGACAGTTTCTCAATATAAATATATTTATAATTATTATTAATATCAAAATTAAAATATTCTTTATCTGTACAATTATCCTCATCAATATTCATTCGAACTTCTTAAATAACCAATGGTGAATTTAGCCTTTTCTATATGGGAAACATTCGGAATTTATTGACCGAACTATTGGTGTTACTCTCATTTTAAAGTCTTTCAATTTAAAAGAATTAATATCTTTTTATTCAAACAATTTTCAGATAATTAAAGTCCTCAGTTCAACTATCTGTAATAGTTTCCAGCACCGATGAGATCTTCCTTCTATTCTTTCTGTTGGTGACAAATGCTATCAGCTTGAGGATGCATTATTTTCTTGTGGCTGTTGCTGCTGTTGAACGGATTCAAAGGAGTTGGATTTGACATTTCGTTCTGTGATTTTTAATGCTTCCATCAAAGCTTAAGCGAACGAATCCTAGTGCAATTATTGTTTCATGTACTTGTAAAATCACTGATGTGCGTGACATATGAAAATCTAATATGATATCCGCAATTCATTATCATGGCTACTATAGCATTTGTCGCCATCTGCATCGTCATATCGACGCACTACCCTTCCATTTTCTCCTGCTTTTCTCTCTTGTTATATTTCCCCGTTTCATTCCTAAGAATCCCGGACTTTTCCCCAGTCACCGTTTACTTAATCTTCTCTTATAGCCTTACAACTCTGTCTCGTCTCCTTCAACGATATCCGGCAAGGGAAGTTGTGTTCGCCTCTCCTTCCTTTTCCCTTACGCCCATGGCAAAGCTGGTTAGTCAGGAGGGCTATAGATATATTTGCAACCAAGAAAACGGCACCCAACAACCATTCCTACATTTACCATATACCTGCATCAGCGTGTCCCTTTTTCTTTTCAGTATTTCACCCTATTATGTCTGGTGTCCATAGCAACAATCGCATCCGACGCCAACTCTGACCCGGACTTGTATGCCATTGACAGAAATTGTGATAGCCGTACCGATAACATCGCCCTGGCTCCCCGTTATCAATGGCACCGTACCAGAGATACCATCTTCCCAGAGCCATACATCACCTCCACCATTCTCCTGCGCACATTTTCTCGACCCTATAAACTGACATCCTGCCACTGCATCAACCTCTTTCTGCTCATAGAGACTCTGCAACATCTTTACACTTTTAGCGTCTTTTTCTTCTTTAACTGCTCTGACTACGTTTTTCTTTCCTTCCTTTCGTTCTTTTGCTTTCTTTTGTCATCAACACGTTTCTTTATTTTCATTTTCATTTTTAAGCCAGTTTTCTGCTGTACATTTATTCCTTTCTTTTCTTTCATTGATTTTTTCTTTTTCCCCATTTCGTCGATTTTTTCTTTTCCTCCCTTTCGTCGATTTTTTTCTTTTCCTCCCTTTCGTCGATTTTTTTTTTCTTTTCTTCCCTTTTGTCGATTTTTTTCTTTTCTGCCCTTTCGTCGATTTTTTTTTCTTTTCCTCTTTTTTGTCGATTTTTTCTTTTCTTCCCTTTCGTCTTTTTTTTTTCATTTTCTTCACTTTCGTTGATTTTTTCTTTTCCCCCTTTTTGTCGATTTTTTCTTTTCCTCTTTTTTGTCGATTTTTTCTTTTCTTCTCTTTCGTCGTTTTTTTTTTCTTTTCTTCCCTTTTGTCGATTCTTTTTATTTTCCTCTTTTTTGTCGATTTTTTCTTTTCCTCATTTTTGTCGATTTTTTCTTTTCTTCTCTTTCGTCGATTTTTTTTTCATTTTCTTCACTTTCGTTGATTTTTTTCTTTTCCTGCCTTTCGTTGATTTTTTTCTTTTCCTTCCTTTCATAATTTTTTTTTCTTTTCCTCCCTTTCGTTTATTTTTTCTCTTTTTCCTTCTTTCATTTTATGCTTTTCTTTTTCTTCCTTCAATTTCTCCGTTTTGTCTGTCTTTCCTTTATTCAATGCTTTATTTTCTGTTTCCTCGTATTCTGAAAATATAATGCATCAACTAAAAATCTTGGTATTTAACTTAGCTTAATTCTGTGTGGTACAGAGCCAAATAGTGTTTGGTAAAATAGGTACAAAAAAGATTCTTCTTTTATGTGCCATGTGCCTTAAGGACGTAGTCGAGCATGGCCCTCCACATCCTTCTGTCTCTTGTAGCTCTTAGTATTTTTTATCTTTTTGTTATTACTCCTAGACTCGGTTTTTCCTTCCATTTGCTCAAACCCTTAAGTATGCCACTCGTTGCTTTCATCTATACCTTTTCTCCCCATCGGTTCTGTGAGTATCAGATTTTCCAAGCCCACCTTCCTCATTACATGTACCAGAAATTTCAGCTGCTTCTTCCTGATGTTAAGTATAAGTTTCTTCTCCGTTTTCATTCTCTCCAAAACTTCGTCGTTTCTCACATGTTCGGTCCATGTTATCCTCAGTATCCGTCTGTATAACCGCATTTTTGTCGCCTCGGATCTCTTCTTCATCTTTGAGGAGATTTTCCAGCATTCTCTGTCATACATGAGGACAGATGTCACGATACAGTTCACTATTCTTTTCTTTGTTTCTAACGAAATTTTCCTGTCTCTTAATACTCTTCTTAGCTTTTGGAAATCTCCTTTGTCCATCCCAATACGTCTTTGCATAGAACACATCCGAGATATTTAAATTTCTGTACCTACTTGATTCTATTAACCCTGACCTGTAGTTTGCCTTTGGAGCTCATCTATTTTCTAATAACCATACATTTTGTCTTCTTGTAGTAACGCTTAGTCCCTTCTCGCTTTCCTTTGCTATCTTCTGTAATAGTTTTTTTGTAGTTTCATTTCTGTGTCTGCTATCAGCACTGTGTCATTTGCATATCTTATATTAAGTTTGTGGCCGCCAATGATAAATCCTGGTAGGATTTCTAGTTCTCCAAAAATTGCCTGTATAGGTTGAATAATTCCGGTGAGAAACCACAGCTTTGTCTTATAACCTTTTTCTATTTTTTATAGGTGCTGAACTCATTCTTTATCAATATGCAGATGGTATGCTGGCACTAGAGCTTTTGATTATTCTAATGTCTTTCCCGAATATTTGAAGGTTGCTGAGCAGTTCTAACAGATCTTTGTGGAGTAATCTTCCGAACGCCTTTGTGTAATCTATAAAACACAGGCACACGTCCTTCTTCGTTTGCATTGCTTTCGGGTAACATTCTGAGCATGAATATTGCGTTCTATGTTCAGGTGTTTTTAACGAACCCGCTCTGTTCTTGTCCTATCACTGGCCTGATTCTCTGCTGCGTGTTCTATTCATCAGAATAAGGATGATGAGTTTTGTTATGTGGCTCATTAGGCTGATTGTTTGGTGGAGTTCCCATTCGTTTATTATGTTGCGTTATTTCAAGAAGAGGTATTGTGTTATTTATTTGCCCTGAATCTAGTAACTAAAATATCCTTATATTAATTCGAACCTCGACTACATGCAACCAATAATAATAATAATAATAATAATAAACACATACGTCTCTTACCTACGTGACATGCTTCAGTGTATTTACTTTTTTTTCATAGGTATTTCTGTTATACTTTATTATACGGAAGGAGGCACGATGGAATATTGGATAACGGCTGGGATTGAGGAATCGAAGTTCGAATTCTATTCGAATCCATTGCATTTACTTACGTGCTAATACCCTTGGAAAAGGTATGAATCCTATTCTTCTACCCAAGCTGTTGGTAAATAGCAGGAAAAACTGGGTCCTATATCCTTGAATGAGAACTGGTCTACCGCAGAAAGAAATGACACCCTACTGCGGGAAAAAAAATTCTGCCTCGTCAGTCATGTATTGAAGGATACATGATCGCTTAAGCGTTTATCACGCCTGACACATAACTGACTGATATCTTCTGCTTTTTCTTCCCATTTACATTTTATTTAACTTTTTTTCATTGTTTTTTTTTTTTTTTTTTTTTTTTTTTTTCAGTTAAATTACGATTAGCCGGTGATACGTTTTACACCTCGATCGATGATTTTACCTTCTGGGTTTATCTGTTTGCACTTCTACTTTATTCTAAATATTTATTTCTTTTTTTTATTTAAGCCGTCAATTAAAAAGGTGTTATCGCTTTCTTTTTCTTTTACTCCAGTGTTTGCTATTGTTGCCTTAATTATTTAAGCATCTAAATATTATCTAAAATCGCTTGACATTAACGATTATTGTCTATCTACGGATGAAATAATTTCTTCCGTGCACAATTTTTCTGTCTTTCATTCTTCATATTTCCCATGCCTCTTTCTAACCCCTCGCGCAAGTAATGTTAATATTAGCTGTTTCCATATGACGAAATATTCTTCATTCCTTGACTGTAGAGCCAACACTACTGTCGGGTGAAATTTATCAAATCTTTCTTTTAAAACAATTTTTTAGGGAATTATATTTCTTAAATTCAATAGATATTATCGATCTTTCAGTATTGAAGAGGATATATTTCCGAACTTTTTATTTGAAGTAGTGTGGAATGTCAACATCTTGATTATGTCATTATTTCCTCTTCGAATTACATGTTTCAAACTTGTGCAAATGAATTGAAACAACCGCTGTTAGAATTTTGGGGTACCTTGTTACTAGTGAGCCAGCCAAAATGAGCTGACTCATTTTATAGTTCGCCAATAGAAGGGTTAACCAATCAGAAGGCTCAAAATATTCAATGCGACGTGTATAAAGGCGGTCATGTTTTTTTCCGAGTATTCACTGGCAGCCTTTGGCAGCTACTGGTGGTATTGGCGATATAGACGGATTCATAGAGTGTCTGACTCGTGAGTATTAATCTTTAACGTTGTTTCATTGAACAGATTACGTACTACGCTGTATTCTATATTCGTAGACTATGGCGAACATGGTTAACAACCGCTTTAGTTTCTTATTTTTCACCATCAATAATGACAGGGTGTAATTGATGTCTCTGTTTTCCTTAGATTAGGACATTTGCGGTGGTGTGCATTAATATGAATCTATTTTCGGGGTGTATTATGAAATTTGTTTGGGCTTGAAAAATACTGCGTCGTTCATGATTGCATCAGATTTACATTATGCCCAGACACTACTGTCTCGACTGTCGATTAGTTGTCCTACGGCTATTGTCTGCGATGGACGTTACTACAAGGAGGCGTACGAAAATTTTAACGCTGGACAAACACACTGGCAAGTCTTACCAGTGAGCAAATGAAAGTACTATCGACTGGCTCGGAATCTCTCCTGATTTAAATCCAAACGAGAATCTGTGGTCAATCTGCAAGGAATGACTTTGTGAAATGGACATACGAAGTACTAGCATGAGCACTGGATTATGTTTCATTGAAAGAAATACAAAAAAAGGGAAATAATCACGAAATTATTCGTTTTGCTACAATTAATTTTTATAAGGGTGTATATCCATTTCTGTTGTTATTATTGTCGAAAGTCTTGAATGATGTTGTTTCTAGTATTTTCTACAGTTCTTTGTTTGTGATTCTTTACCGCTAGTCCAGAAGGTTCGAAGAAGGATGATCTTGTGAAAAACCACAGGTTTCACACGCTCAAAGCCTTTTTAACTATTAATCTTAGAATGCTGTTGTATACAGCTGACAGTTCAGATACTTCTGAACGGTTTTAGCGCCATGCATGACAGTCATATGAAAGTGTCGAGCTGTCGATGCTCCTTAAGAACATGGCACAAGTTTTCAGAATGTTAATTTGGCATTGTAGCATCTTTCGATGTTGATGGCAGACACCAACGCCTAATAGAATGGACTCTGGCAAACATGTCTTCAGAAACCACAAAGTAAAAGAAAACTATATATTGGGTAATAAAACCAAATTCTTCTCTTTCAATCTGTTATATCGTGGATAATACGATATAAGCAACTAGGTAATTCCGAGTGGAAAGATTAGGCTAAATACAAGAATTAGGTAAAACAAATAACATGAGTTTTATTGTACGGAAAGTACAATGAGTAAGAGTTCTTAATAATAACTAGCAGCATAGCCCGGCGTTGTCCGTGCTTGATTCAAAAATCCTACGACTCATGCAGCAATCGCTATCACTTGACTTAAAATGTTTTTGCCCTTTCTTGCCTTTAAAGGAGTGCCCTTTGCCGTGTTGATGTTGCTACATGTCTTACTTCTTGCCTGTCTCACACTGCGAATTTTTTCTAAGCTATATACTAAACATTAAATCTGTTACGAAAAAAGAACTAAACAAAATGAACACAAAACGATCAGCTTTAAAAAAGAACTCGTAACTGGAAAAACCGAATGAAAAAAGAATGTTAACAACAAATAATTTTTCACAGCCAACCCAGTTCTGCGGAATCAGAATCAACGTTGAGTTTAATCAAGCGAATGAGCCAATTGGAGTAAAGTGCCATGCAGATTTAAATTTTTCCCACGTGACGAATGCAGCTATCGATTTTTTTTGCATGCTAGCATGCTAGTTAACATTCGTGTCAATCAGCTGTTAGCTCTCACGCTGGCCAATAGAATCTTCCTGCCTATTCGTGGCAGCCAGCTTTAGGCTCTCACTCTGGCCAGTAGAAAATGGCCGCAAACTACATGAAAACTGCCGTAGAAGCATGAAAAATCGATTATTTCCACTATCGATGGGAGTTGGGAAATGCAAAGTCGGTGTTGGCCTTCCCGCTAACTTGTAGCATGTGCATGTAAATTTCGGTGCAAATCCTTCGAAAATTGTGGCCGTGCATTCGTTACACACACACACACACACACACACACACACACACACATCCTGCCTTTTATAGATAGAGATAATAAGGAAAACGGGAGATACGTCACGGAGACCCGGAGTGGTACTGCTACTACAATACTTCGTCACGTCTTTTATTTTCTCCTCGTTCACATCTCTTTAGACTGACCAATCACTGTCGGGGTGCGATAGGTTGTTCCACTATAACACAATGAAAAAGAAGGAGATCTTGTAATATTAAAGTGGGACAATATAAATCAAGGCGAGGAATTTTTACAAATCGGCATCTACAGCACTATAAAACCACATAATACCCAGAAGTCACATACGAAAAATGTCTGAAAGGGAAATTTGTTAGATCAACCATAGAAACAGTCCTCTAATATGTCTCAAGCTGTTCGTCATTAACAAAATATATAGCAAAATAATCTTAAACAAGATAGTACGTACACACGGCTTTTGACAGCAGCGATAAAAGGTTGGAAAATATGCTCCATTAAAAACTATATCTAGGAGAACCTATCGAGGACTGTGGTTAGAATCTGTGAAAGCAGTTTGAATTTCCATTGCTGTATAAGTAAAAAAAAAACCAAGTTGCGGGTCTGCTTATATAATAGGATCTATATTATTGGAAAAGCTTAAATGGTAGGCCAGCGAGAACCATTGATTTACTCGTAGACGACACCGTTATCAGAAAGCAAGAAGTAGATAGCGCGATAGGTGATAGAAATGTTAGGTGAGAGTTGCTCAGCGTTCGTTTGAGGACGATAAAATAGCAAGATAGCAGAACAAGCTGTTAATCTCTTGCATGTGTCTTCGGTGCACAGTGAACACTCCGTATTTACTGCCTTGTGCTATATTAAGCTCATTTCGATTAATATCTAAATTGAATTATTATTTGTATATTAACATTATACTGAGTATTCACAACAGTTTGAGGACATACGGCCATATCTCGTGCGATCACCAAAGTTAAGCAACGTCGAGCCTGGTCAGTACCTAGATGGATGAGCGCAATTGGTAAATTGGATGTGCGTGTGGTATAATGGATAACGGCTCTGAATTGGAAATCGGAGAGCCCAGTTCCTATTCCAGACGCATTCGTTATAGTCACTTACTTGCAAATACCCTCGGGAAAAGTAGGGATCCGCTTCTTTCCCCCCAGCTATGGGTTAATTAGTAGGACTTGTATCAGTAAAAATCATTATTATCTACAAAAAATCTTACAAATATTTTTTGGCTTTAAATAACCTGCAAAGGGTTGATAAACCGTAAAAAATAAATCAATCAAATCTCATAACATCAGTTTGATAATAATATTTAAAATAACTGGGGGTTTACAATGAAGGAGAAGTGACAGCATATCTCTTCTGTATTACGACATTCTTCCAGTATTCTGGTTATTTTTCCAGGTGTTACTTGGGGTCTTTCTCTGATTTCGGTTTTATCCAGTCTTTTTTTTTGTTTCCTAGTTACTTCCCAGTACTTTATTAACTAATGATAACATCGTCAATTTCATGTCTCCTGAATTCCTAAGCTCCCTGGCGAGGTAGAGATATTTATCCAACTTTTCATTTGCTTTCAGATGTTCTTGGTGGGCCACTGATACAAGGAAATCTATACTCTGCTGTACTAGATTATCATGACTAACCAAATCGGCTTTTCTAGCTTTGATTGCTTTGTTCTTGCGTATCTCAAAATCTTCAATTATTATTATTACTAGTGTACCTGTGCTGTCAAAATTGACGGCATGAAAGAATGTATTATAAGTAATATGTATTATATTAAAAGTTATCTTCATTTAATCCAAGTACAATTTGGTAATTTAAAATACTTCGTTGTTAACGTTAATAATTAATGAATAGCGGTGCTTTAATAGATTTGCTTCCTCATTCATCTTTGTTGTAGCAGAGATACGGACAATAATGGGTATGTCCCCATTGACATAAATACAGTAGTAAATACTGTATGTTGTTCTGCAGTTGGAGATTCATTGTGGAATTCACTTGACTCAATCCTAACAGTTGACTACTACGCGCCTCTGGTGAATCTTTTATGTGTTGTTCGTGTCCTAAGTATCATCGTTCATTACTAGCCTTCGTGTGATTTGTGATTATTCTATTCAGTAACCATTCCCAGGTTACAACAATTTTATTTGGTTTTTTGTTACATTCAGGTTCTCTACATTATTTATTGCGTTCCTGTATGAATAATGTCTCCGTTTTTTTTTTTTTTTTTTCGTAATCGGTTTGATCAATTGCTTCTCTGAGAAGTCCAGATCGATAAACATGCAAAATCAATGCACACATAATTGATATAATGTTTGAGGTCAGTGACTGAAAGATAAAAAAGCAAACCTAAATATCGAAAAAAGAACAAAACAGTCTACAGCATAAATAGACAGGCAAAGTTAAAAGAAATATTTATGGAGGAATGAATTTTTTTTTTTTTATCCCGTAGCCAGAGTTTCTTGGGTAAGATAGCCTGACGGTGACCAAACCTCTCCAGGCCGATTTTGGATTCAGGGTTTTTCCTTCTCCTAAACAGGTTGCCACCCATTGTTATAGAACCTAGTCTGTCGTGCAATTTGCTCACAGCTGGGTGAGAAGAAGAGGATTCATACCTTTCCCAAGGGTATTAGCACGTAAGTGAATGTAATGGATCTGACTGGGATTCGAACTCGGCTCTCAATCTAAGCTGCTATCCAGTACCCCACCGGAAGAATTATACAGATAGATTTAAGGGATTGGAACCCAGTAATTGGCATGAGTAAAACACGTAAAATGGAATAAGAAGAGAAAATGAAATCCTGTTGGAAGAGATAAAAAAAAGATATCTGACAACTATTTACATTATTCGGACTATTGTCCTCATCTTTGTCACCATATTTATCACAACGTTTCGGCCGTTGTACGCTCCGGCCTTCTTCAGGTTGTTGGAATGTCGAACTGAACCCTTTATTTCGCTCACTGGGTTAGACTGTTCTAGTTCCACGTGGCATGTTTGATGGATGTCAGTTAGCAGTTATCTCCTGTTAATTTCCCTCTGAAAGTTCTCCACTGCCTTAGCCGGGTATTGAACTCACACTCTTTGGGTCCTGTCACTGGATCTAACCAACGCCTTTATCCACTGTGCCATGTGTCCTTGAGGACAATAGTCCGAATCATGTAAATAATGTACATAATACCACATCTCAGAAATATAGACAGACTCTGATATCTGACAAGTATCAATGAAGTTCCTAAAAGTTAGGGACGTTAAAATAAATGATGAGTATACTTGAAATTCAATCCGAGCAGTTGATATAAATAAAAAAAGAAGAAATAATATTATAAAATGATATTTTTCAGAGGAATGTACAGTATAGTAATTTAATGCACACACATCCACAAATATGTATTTAAGACAAAAGCAAAAAACTCATTTACCAACTCGTTTCGGCCTCTGATGGACCTTATCAATGCGGATGTGAGCATATTATATTTAATTTATTTTCATTAATAACGTCAACAAGAGGACGAAACGCCTTGGTAAAGGAAAGTTTTCCCTTCTGATTTTATTCATATTATATTTTTACAGATATCTTTTACTTATATCTAAATCTTTACACACACACAAACATATATATATATATATATATATATATATATATATATATATATATATATATATAATCTGTGTTCATCTAGGCTTGTACTGGCTCAGGGTATATTTACTGGTAAGGCTACATTTCGACATTACGCCAGACCGTTGGTTTAACAAGTTGATCTTTTCTGGGTACGTCACTATGGCCAGCCTACAAACATCAATGCATCTGTAATGCCTAACTCTCCTCAATGCATTCCATTTTATGATGGAGCTTTTATTGTATTTCATTTTAAATTCTCACACATAGCTTGTCAGTTTACTGCAACTGCTGTGGCGTTCCAGATTTATGGTTGTACCACCTTTTCTTAAACGCGATTTCAGTACATCCTATGTATACTTTGTTCTGTCCAGCGGATCCTCCACGTCTGCAATAGTGCAGCTATCTTCCAAAGGGCACTTTTCGTTCCTGAAGTTACAGTGAATTGCCTTGGTGGTGTTGCTATCTGTGTCTGTCTTGAATTTACAAATGTTGTGAGTTTTTGTAATGCTGTTTAGGTTATTGGTACAGCAGTAGCTTAGTTTTACGGTATTTCTATTAAATATTTTTTGTAGGTAAGAGGTTTGGGGAAAATGCTTATCTAACAGTTTGACAAATATTTTACCTATATTTGTTTTCACTTCCAGATTGAAAGTAGGGCGGGGGGGTGAACCAAATAATATCTCTTTTCCTGTTTTTGCTTCACACTTGTTGGTTCGGTCGTGGGTTGAAGATCAACTTGTTTCTGTGCTCCTCCTCTTCTAATACCATTTCATATTCTTTCTTTTTTGACTCAAAGATATTTTTAGATGTGGAAATCTTTGATAGACTACACTCAATTCCCGAAGGGATATGCTTAACAAGAGGGTAGTTGAAATTTACATTTATGTACTTTATTATGGTGTTTGGTTTCAAGTATGGAGAGACGGTACCGGCAGTGAGGTCAAATTCAACATCCAGATATTGAACAGTCTTTTTGTTCATTTCAGTTGTAATGCTGAATTTAAGGTCGTAGAGAAGCTTAAATAGCAATTATCTGTTTTTTTATCATTAGCCTTTCTATTGTCCGGTACAATTATTAGCCCATCGTCTCTATATAGGCCGTGGTTGTTGATATGAATATCCTTGTTAATTTTACTTAAAACAAACAGCCCCATAAGATCTGTACCATCGTAGGACTCTTGTGGTACGTCAAATCCGTCCTTGCTTGCTTTCATTACCCACACATCACTGCCGTGATATAGGATAGATTTGCAGCAATGCAAAATTATATTGATATCTTCAGAAGGTATGTTAACAAAGCTTTTTGCCTATTCTAGTGCATTCGGTAAGCTTTTTTCTGATATACTGGGGTAAAAGTCATTGATATCATATTTGATAAAAACGTGCTTGTTTTTATCCCTAATTTCATGGAACCGGGAGATACACTTACTCGTCCCCCTCCAATGATTCGCTTCCGTGGGGACTTGTAATAAGCTACATAAGTTTTGAAAGATTTTCTGGCTGATTATGCCAACCTCGGTCTTTGTAGGGTTTATCAACGGGAACGAAGGCCTTTGAATGGTCACTTTTATGGTCCTTGGCAATTAAGAACGGCTTTTATAATAATGGACTCTCCCATCGGTTTCGACGTATGAGGATCTGCCAGCTTATTGATTCGGTTATGAAAGTTTATGCGCTATTCTTAAGTGGCATTTAAGACCCGCTAGTGATTTACAAAGGAGGCTACATATGGAGCAAATGTGAGGATTGTGAGATGAGATCACTGTTAGATTGGTTGACCTTTTAGATCTTGCTCTTGCTTCTTGAAGATGATTCAGACAATCAAATTTAAAATTGCTGAGTCCACTAAAACACGTTGATCTCCATTCTACCCGGTCCAAAGCTAAGCGCTCAAGGTTGTTATGTCGTATATTGACTGCTGACAAGTTGCTTTTCAGCTTGTCTTTGTATCTTAGCCATTGGCGTCCTACATTCCCGTAGCCCTGATCTAACTGGCTGTACATTAGGATCTTGGGTATCCTGTGATCAGACATTCTCAAGACATGACCAGTCCACCGTAACTGAGACTGTATGATAAAAGTCTCGACTCTTCCAATATTACAGCTATTAAACAGGTCTACAGTTGTTATATATATATATATATATATATATATATATATATATATATATATATATATATATATATATATATATATCAGGATGCGGTCCTACACACACACACACATATATATATATATATATATTAAAGGATATCATACGCTTAAAATATGTTTTATTACATGGGAGCTCTAAAAAGACAGCAGGTCTCAATCTTCAAGACATACAAACAAATCACAAATGAAATGGAAAAAAACAAGAGATACAGTTATCTTTTTTAGAAAAAGGAGGAAAAAGCAGAGAGTGTTGACCTATTTTGACATACTGACCTCAGTATGTCATAAAGTTTGAATCTGAAACAATCTCGTCTGTTTCTGTCAACGGGCTAAATTTTCAATTCTGACATATTACATTCAACCAATTATTTGTAAATAATATTAAAAGAGAACATTTTTAAAGATTTCGAAATTACCGAAAAAGTTTTCATAAGCTTTTTATATAATTAACCAAGAAATTTAAATTAAAATGCTTATATTCAGAGAAATATATTTATATCTACAGTATGTTAGATTTATTTATATTTAGCAAAAATTTGAGTGTACTTTAAACTAAGTAAAATTAGATCGGGGTTAATTCTCTGGATTTCATTGAACAAATTCTGTATATAATATTAAAACGTGTCTAGCTCAGAACATTCGTAACAGGTTTTAAGAAATTAGCGAAAATATTTTTTTTAAAAATTAAATGTAAATTAGTATTAAGAGATTTGAAGTAAACGATTATTATTAAAATTCAGAGAAACACACACACATATATATATATATATATATTACGATAAACGTGCAATCAATTTACAAATACATGAATTATTCACACAAAAACTAATGCAAAGGTTAATGATTTAAATGGCGAGACATCCATCATCGCAAACAATTCAAATAATATACAAAAACCTCCGTATACAACAATACATATATTTTCGTTGTCCGCTTATTACTAAGAGAAAAAACAAGAACAACATCTATTCTATACCTGAAGATGTCTGTAGTAACAGACGAAAGCTTGTAGTAAAAATAAGAACTAATACGGCAGAAATTTATATAAACAAGGATCATTTTATTCATAACGGATACGGAGGTTTTTGTATATTATTTGAATTGTTTGCGATGATGGGTGTCTCGCCATTTAAATCATTAACCTTGCATTTGTTTTTGTGTGAATAATTATGTATATATATATATATATATATATATATATATATATATATATATATATATATATATATATATATATATATGTATGTACAAACGGGAAAGAACAGATGGGGTAAAAAAGTCCACAGTTCGTAGCATTTATTTTTAAAAAGTGCTCAATAGTAAATTACAATAAAAACATTATCTTTTTCCAGGTTTTCTGATAAGACGTTTACCCATCTTGGCATCATTTCTCGTAAGAATAACTGAAAAACACTTTGAGCTATTCAACAAGAAATAGAATAGGTGAAAGTCGTTTTGTGTCAGGAGTTTCAGCTATGACAATCCAAACAGCAGGGAAAAATATTGGTTTGGTTTGTTTTACGGCTACTATCCTCATTTGGTTATTTAATGCCGACAACAATTTTATTGCTGGTAATAATTTTTTTTTCAAAAATGTATTGCTGGTAAGGTAGTGCTGGTAATAATTTTTTTCTTCAAAATTTATTGGTAGTAATATTATTTTCACAAATTTTTATTGCTGGTATTAAAACCTATTTTTACACTTTCATAGTGCTTTGACCCCTATTTGCCCATAGATGGGGCCCTAACAGGTGTTACTACACTGGGTCAGGATAAACCTGGGAACACCAGCAATTAAGAGGTGATTCGACTCTCTTCAAAATGCCCTGGTTAGAGACCTTGCTTTTGGATGTTTATCGTCTTACCCAGGACGTGGATATAGTATAAAGTTATATCCAGGACGCGGATGTAGTTTATCGTTTTACCCAGGACGCGAGAAAAAATACTTGTTACTTCTGGACAGAAAGTTAGAAAGTTAGAGAGGGCGAAGATCATCTTGAATAAGTTGGAAAAAGGATCCTGCAATAATAAATATATATACATATATATATATATAGATGTGTGTGTGTGTGTGTGTGCGTGTGTGTGTGTGTCAACTTTAGTTCAATACTTCATCAGCTTCCGATACTTTGCTATGATTAATTAATTCTGAGAATGTTATTTTCGTTTACAATCCATCTCATTACGATTCTTCTGTTAAGCTTAGTGAGTAATTATACATTCTTATTGCTCAAAGTAGAGTCCAGTAGTCTTATAAAAATCTCGGAGAATTCCAGTAAGATATCCTTAATCATTTCTAAGATGCAATGGTTCAGAGCGTAATCTAAAACTTTGGAAAATTTTGCTTTTACACCCGTTATGTGAGGGAGAGAAATCGAGAAGGTTGGATATTTAAGGAATTTGGAGCCGTATAAAGGTATGTTTTGAGATAGGCAAGAGTACAGCCTATAAAAATAAAGGCGCGAGTTCTAAAGCAAATACACATGTGCATACTATAACCTTCGTAACATTTAAATAAAATGGAAGCAAATGTTAAACGGTTAGCCCCTAAAGGTCAAAGTACATATTTGCACATTGTTTTGAATTATTCTAATTAGCACTAAAATAATCCATGAACATCCTCATATATATATATATAAGCAAAATCATAAATATATCTGACACAAGTTAGCATTTCAGTGAATTCCTTGTCTAAAATGTGCTCACATGAAGTTGAAATAAATAAAACTGAATGAAGTAAATGTCATACAAAAGGAACTTTACCGATTTTTCATTTTTATCTCCCCTTCAGGTTATTTTGCTGATTTTGTAAGTTTGCATACATGCCCCCCCCTCCGGCGTCTGTCACTGGGAAACGGCTACTGCGCTAAAAGAACGCTTACTAAGAAGAGCAAACAAACTGAGCAAGTAATTGAAATCCGCCCCGCATCCAACTGCGCTCAGTTTTAGATTTAACGCCAAACGTCACGCTAACAAATTGCTACAGTGGCAAGCTATTTAAAGACAATTCACTATCGGACAATGGGAAGCCTTCTGAAACCAATAGAACAATAGTCGAACGGCAATGAACGTATATTTTATGCCTTATATCATTTACTTTTACCACATAGGCTGTCTCTCTCTCTCTCTCTCTCCCTCCATCTATCTATCTATCTATCTATACATATATATATATCCCCCATAGCTAAACACTACAATCAATCAGGGCACACATTAGAAAACTGCAAATGTTTATTAATAGATTCCGATTTTACTTCCACATTCACACGCAGAAAAAAAGAAACATATTGGATTTTAAAATTAAATACACATAAACTAGTGTTGAATAGGGACTTAGGTGTTTTAAATCTTTATAAATATTTTAATAGTTAAGCAATATTTTTTTTTTTTTTTTTTTTTTTTTTAGGTATAGTAAAAAATTGTTTTAAATATTTATGACAGTTAGATTTAAGTTAGGAATATCCGAACAGTGACGTTCCATATCATGTGACGTCCGCGTCTCGCGAAGGACGCTACTTCCTAACAAACAGTAATTTTAATTTATTTGTAACAAACAGTTATTTCTGATGAAAAATTGAGGACAATTTGAAATATCAAATATATATATAAATAAATAAATACTTTCATAAAATAAAAGATTATAATTTTCAATTTGAAACTTTTTATATATATATATATATATATATATATATATATATATATATATTTGAACTTGATTGCAATCCTTCATGAGCTTCTTCTTCTTATCTATGATTAATTAATGATGAACAGCTCATTTTCGTTTATTATCGAATTCATCACGATTCTTCTGTTAAGTTTGGACAGTAATTATACATTCTTATTGGTCAAAGTAGAGACCGATAGTGTTATAAAAAAATTAGGAGAATTCCAGCAATATATCTTTACTCACTTCTAATATACAACGGCCCAAACCTTAATCTGAAAAAAATGGCACCAAAAGTAGAGAAACTTGGAGATTAAAGTTTGTTTATCATCTATCTATCTATCTATCTATCTATATATATATATATATATATATATATATATATATATAGAGAGAGAGAGAGAGAGAGAGAGAGAGAGAGAGAGGATAAACAGCTCGGAAAAGACTTGTACACTTTAATCTCCAAGTTCCTCTTCCTTTGGTGCTATTGTTTCCTCTGGCATTGAGCATTTTTTTTCCACACCAGCAAGCATTTTCCGGCGGAATTTTTTTTGTTTTATATTAGGTGGGAGTCGGTTATTTTCATCTTGGCCGGATAGGTTACTCGTCCCATCCCTGGCTTGTTTCCTTGGTTCCCCATCTCGGACTTTCCTTAAGATATAAGAGTGTGTATTCTACGAACTAAAGCCACCGACCGCCTGATAATTACGTGAAAGCGCATGAAACTGACAGTCGTGCCCACGTAGATTCTGAAACTTTTAAGATTTTTTCATCTGGTCACTATCCATCTATATTTGAAACTATATATACATACACACACACACACACACACACACACATATATATATATATATATATATATATATATATATATATATATATATATATATATATATAATTATTTTATAAAAAAACTTATAACATAAGTATGTTATAAAATCACTACAAAAATAGCCATTTTGTTTCAACACACTCTGTGTCTTATCAAGTGATGGTGTTGAAAAGAAAATAAATGGTTTTAAAAGTTTCAGATGAATTAACGATCCTACACTAGGGGGAGCATTGTTACAAAAGCTAGAATAACCAATCAAAAACGAAGTACAGAAAGATTCAAAAGCTTGACAACAAAATCCTGCTATTATAGCTATTTAGATCTTTAAATACGTGTAATATTAAAAATAATTTTTACTAACTAATAATTATAAATTTATATGTTAAAATTTAATATTAAAATTAAAAACTGGCAATTTTTAAAATCCAAATTTAATCACTATTAAGTTTAAAAACTACAAAATTATTGAGAAAAGAAAAAAAAAATATATATATGTTTATTCAATTCATTTCTTCATTGAAATTACGTCTGACAAGACAAAAAGCTACAATTCGTCCGGTCATCTGATAATACATGTATATATTTTTTTTTCTTTTCCGTTTTTATTTTAAAGTTTGTGAATATGGTCTTAAACTCACGCGTGACACAACAAAAACACAATCAGATTATAATACATACGCATCCAGACATAATTAGATACATACACACACACACACACACACACACAAATATACACACACTTAAAAAAAAAAAAAAAAAAAAGGAAGCTTGGACTGCTCCAGTGGATTAAATTCTGAGGTCATCAACTGGTTTAACAACATACGATATAAGGAAAATGTTCATTCATACAGTTCGATATTATCGACTATTATCCATCTATATCGAAGGATCTTTTCACCTTGGCACTGGACTTCGCCCGGGAATATTCTACTATTTCTGAGAGTGAAATTGATATCATCATGAAGTGTCGAAATTCTGTTCTAATTTACAAGGATGAACAGTGGACCAAAAAGTCTTCCAACAACAATTTTGACATTTCCATGGGTTCCTTGGATTCTACTGAAGCTTCGGACTTGGTTGGATTATTTCTTTTATATAATTTAAGTGCCTTCGATTGTCTAGATTCAGATAGTGTAGGATTATATAGAGATGATGGATTATTAGTTGTTAAAACTCAACTAAAATTAAGGTAGACCGTATTAGGAAAATGATCTATAGGGTATTTAAGGATTTAGGTCTTAGGACAATAGTTACTACTAATGTTAGACAAGTAGATTTTCTAGATGTCACCCTAGATCTTGCTTACAATATTTTCCAACCATATGTGAAAGTTAATTCCAACCCATTATACGTTCATCCTAATTCCAACCATCCCCTTCGGTTATCAAACATATACCCACTTCCATTGAATTTAGAATTAGCGCTAACTCTTATAATAAGGAGGTTTTCAATAAACATAGTGATTTTTATAATTCTGCACTAAAAAATAGTGGATACAAAAAAACCACTATTCAATATAAAACCCTGTTAATTGCAACCATAATAAGAAAAGAAGATCTAGAAAGGTTATTTGGTTCACTCCCCCCTTCAATGTTATGGTCAAAACTAAGTTAAGGCGTATATTTATTAACCTAATCAAAAAACATTTCGCCAACCCTGAAACTAACCCACTTAGTAAAATATTTAATCCTAATACCCTTAAATTAAGCTATAGTTGTGCTGATAACCTAGAGCAGATAATTAAAAACATAACAACATAGTCTTTAACAAGTATAGGAATTCAAAAGGCTTGACTAATCAACAGGTTACTAACTGCAATACTAACTATAAGAATACAAATAACAACTTATGTAATTGTAGGAATCTGAATAATTGTCCACTACAAAATAACTGTGGGATTACTTCTGTAGTCTATCTTGGTACTATTTCAACAATTGAAAATCCAAATATAATGAAGTTTTACATTGGTTCTACTATGAAAACATTCAAGGAACGCTGGCGGGGGCATATGCAATCCTTTAATCACAGTGAATATAGGTATGACTTCATTATCCAAGTATTTTTGGAATCTAAAAGATAAGAACAAAACACCTACGATTAAATGGAGTTTGGTTACGAAAGCTCGTACTTGTAACTCCCTATATACCCCATGTTACCTATGCCTTAATGAAAAATTTGAAATTATTAGATTTAAAAACAAGGCTGATCTCTTAAATCAAAGATATGAACTGACAGTAAATTGTAAACACCGTTATAAATTTAACTTAGTGTAGGGGTCGTATACTTTAAATGATAATGATATGTCGCTGTATTTTAATAGATTAGTATTTTTATTGCATAATGGTCATACTTTACGATATAAGTGTGTATTGTTTACCTGCATAGTGTTATCAGTGTTGGTGTAAATATATATATTTTATTTATGTGTTGGTTAGAGTATTTGCACTGAGGAATGTGTAGGTTGGTGTATAAATGTATTTATGGTTTTTTTTTTTTTTTTTTTTTTTTTTTTTATGTGAGGGTGTATGTTGTATGTATATGTATGTGAGTGTGTGTGTATATATGTATATATATATTATGTGGGAAAGTAAGGTAGATTATGAGAGAAAAGGTTAATAATTATTACTGTATATGTGTATGTGTGCCTATATATGTATGTGTGTATGGGTGTGTGTATATATGTATGTATTTGTGTGGGTATGTGTATATATGTATGTATGTATGTAGAGATATATATATATATATGTTTGTATATATATATGTATATATATATATATATATATATGTGTGTATGTGTATATATAGTTGGATATATATATATATGTATATATGTATATATGCATATATATGTCATGTATGTGTGTATATGTATGTATGTGTGTGTGTGTATGTGTATGAGTATGTACAGGTATGTATATGATTAAATCACGACAGTATAATGGTTAGCCAGCATGGTTCACTAGATTGGGTGCGACTGAGTAATGAGTTCGTTCCTCACGGGATGCCCTTTGTTTTCAGCTTTGTGCTATAATATATTTGTATATATATGTATGTGTATGTGTGTATGTATGTGTATATATATATAACAAGTGTGCATATATATATATGTGTATATATATCTGTATGTCCTATTTTATTGTGTATGTGTATTTATATTTAAGTATATTTCTGTTTGTATGAATGTGTTTATATATTTGTATGTTAGACTATATGTATATTGCTGTGTGTTGGTGTTTGAAGGTATATTTATGTATCTATATGTTAGTTCGTTTATATATGTATTTGGTTGAAAGTTGTTGTATTTTTATGTATGCATGTATATATGGGTGGTTGTTATTGCAGGTAGTTATATTTATGGATATATATATATGTTTATTTGTAGATATGTATGTATGTGTGTATATATATTTATGTATGTTTGTGTATGTATATATATATAGGTGTGTGTGTTGGAACCTATTATGTATGAGTTTGTGTGTATGTGTAGGTATGGAAACTTTGGTATATCATGACTGTTTTTTATATATCTAAGTATGTGTGCATAAAAGTCTATGTGTGTATATATGTGTGTGTATTTAGGTTTATATGTATATGTACGTACATATGTACTTGTTATCATAGATATGTATATGTACGTATATGTTTATGTTTATATATTTATTCGTGTGTATTTCTGTACGTATATGTATGTATGAATATATATATATATATTTTTTTTTTTTTTTTTATGTGTGTTAATTTGTTTTTGCTGCCGTGTATATATATATATATATATATATATATATATATTTGTGGATTTCTTTATCCTGTTTTTCTTTGCCAAATATATAATGAAACTATTATCAACTTATATGATTAATAATATATATATATTTTTATTGATATTTATTGTTTTAGAGTTTTCGTTTTAATATATTAAATAATATTATTTTAAACATTTTTATCTTTATATATTTGCTCCCTTAAGTTATAATTCAATAAGTGGTTAGCATTTATTTAAGTCTGAAATATTTACTGGTTTGTGATTTCTCAATGTCTATGACATTGTGGATGTATGTTTGTGTACATATCGGTGTCTATGTGTATGTAGAGTGTATTCACATTTAACTGTGTGTGTGTATAAGTGTTAGTTTCACGTCTCCTTTTTTTCGTAAAGGGCTGTGGAGTTGTTCATGTATTCCCCCCCACCTCCTTTTTTTTTTTTTTTTTTTTTAAGTGTGTGTGTATATTTGTGTGTGTGTGTGTGTGTGTGTGTATGTATCTAATTATGTCTGGATGCGTATGTATTATAACCTGATTGTGTTTTTGTTGTCACGCGTGAGTTTAAGACCATATTCACAAACTTTAAAATAAAAACGGAAAAGAAAAAAATATATACATGTATTATCAGATGACCGGACGAATTGTAGCTTTTGTCTTGTCAGACGTAATTTCAATGAAGAAATGAATTGAATAAAATATATATATTTTTTTTCTTTTCAATAATTTTTGTAGTTTTTAAACTTAATAGTGATTAAATTTGGATTTTTAAAATTGCCAGTTTTTAATTTTATATTAAATTTTATCATATAAATTTATAATTATTAGTTAGTAAAAATTATTTTTAATATTACACGTATTTAAAGATCTAAATAGCTATAATAGCAGGATTTTGTTGTCAAGCTTTTGAATCTTTCTGTACTTCGTTTTTGATTGGTTATTCTAGCTTTTGTAACAATGCTCCCCCTAGTGTAGGATCGTTAATTCATCTGAAACTTTTAAAACCATTTATTTTCTTTTCAACACCATCACTTGATAAGACACAGAGTGTGTTGAAACAAAATGGCTATTTTTGTAGTGATTTTATAACATACTTATGTTATAAATTTTTTTATAAAAATAATTATATCTGCTCTACTTTGTATTGAGCACTCTTTTAAGAATAGTAATTGTTGGTTATTGGAATTCATTCCGTGTATACCAATTATATATTTTATATATATATATATATATATATATATATATATATGAAAAAAATACAAGAAAAACAAAATTCTTGCATTAGTGGTTTTTAATTTTCATTTAAACATAATTAAATTGAATAACAATTTTATTAAACCTATGAAAATAAGATGGTCTTTAAATAGACCGACTTTTTTACAATAGAATTTTGTTTTTTCTTATTTTTCATACATACTCAGTTATATCCATATTTTTTATTATATATATATATATATATATATATATATATATATATATATATATATAATTTATGTGTGCCTATACCAATATATACATGTAATGTGTATTTGCTTCTGAAAATACTAAACAAACACATTCGCATAAACGAACATGCATGTAAATACTTTTACATTCATTTCAGAAATGGTGACAAGTGACTTAAATCAGATGCTGAAACTTGATAATGATGATCGACCTGACAATATTAGCAGTCTTTTTTGAAATCAGTACAACAAACATCAGTCCCCGTTAGGCACCACTATTTACATTTATCATATTTTATGCCAAAATACTTAGAGCATTTTCGTTTTGAGGTTACAGTATCACTCTTCAGACGCGCAAATCTCACGCACGCGCATTATATACACCGCTGTAAAAGTAAAATTGTCCATTTTTTAGATTAACATTTGGACCGTTGTATATTAGAAGTGATTAAAGACATATTGCTGGAATTCTCCCAGCTTTTTGTTTTTGTTTTTTTTAATAACACTATTAGTCTCTACTTTGACCAATAAGAATGTATAATTACTGTCCAAGCTTCACAGAAGAATTGTGATGAATTCGATAATAAACGAAAATGACCTGTTCATCATTAATTAATCATAGATAAGAAGAAGAAGCTCATGAAGGATTGCAATCAAGTTCAAATATATATATATATATATATATATATATATATATATATATTATTCCAGGATAATTTTTCAACTTATTCAAGGTGATCTTTGCCATCTCTAAACTTCTTACTTTCTGTCCTGGAGTATCAGGTTGGCTCACACATTTCACGTATGATTTCATTTTGAAGTCTTTTTTTCACTGCTCTTTGGGCTGTCATAGGTGAAACTCCTCTCTCATGTGCCAAACGTCTTTTGCATTGAGTTGGATCTTTTCTTTAGGTCAAAATTGAAATGATCAACCCTCATAGTTATTTTAAATAGCTTAATGCACAGGAAAATGTTCAGCAAGTTTACTTCGGAAATCTTTACAGCTGTAGTTACTTCGACATTTGACATGGCGCCATATCCATCTAAGCAATCAAATAACGCGCGGTCTAGGTGCAGTAAGATGCTTTTAACGCTAGCTTCGTAAAACATTACCAAGAAGTGTAGACTTACTTCTAAATGATCCACGATGTTCATTCTACGCAAAACTAAGGTCCGTTTACGGAAATATACTGCTAATAACAATAGTAAAATGTATTAAATTCAGGACAAATCTCTTTTATTAACCGTGTCAGGAAAATTATTTTGTAAATGATTTAAGATAGGAATTTTAATTTACAATGTTTAAAAATATTTATGTTGGCATTATATGACTAGACCTGCAGTTTAGTAACTTCTCTTCTAACCTAGAATTCTGGGATATTTGCAAGATTTTTAGTGAGTGCTAATAGTGAGAAAGGATGAATTTCCTACAGCAAAATCCATACAGGTGATATGCATTCATATAGTTATACATATTTACTCACTTAGGATTTAGGGTAGAGTTTCGTGTTCACAATACCACCAGCAGGTTTCTTGCTGCGAATATTTCACAGCACATTTGGTATTTCCCATGTGGTTACCCAGCAATTAAATTATGCAGACAAAGGTACTTTTTTTCTGCTGATTGTTTTATTAAGCATTTATCACTGTTTCGTGTCATGATTGGAACATTGCTGTAGCGTTCAAAATATATCATGTCTAATGAGAACTGAATGCATTTATGGTGGTCTTGAGAAGCTGCTTTTTGACGCACGATAGTTAAGGATAAAAAAATGTCTCTTTCCAAGCGTGAATGAACAGGCACGTATAAGATTATAATTACATTGAAAGAAGCATAGAATATTCACATGTGAGAGCAAAATAAATTAAGAAAAATGGGATGAATTAGAGAAAAATATTTTCTTTAAAAGAATTGCATTAATCACTTTCTTAACACTGTCCTGGTTTAATTTAATCTTTTTAGAATTATTAATCCTTCCTTCACTTCTTTCCGTTTTCTTTTGTGTATTTTCTTCCTTATTTATATATCAAGTTAATTATTAATCTCTTTGTATACTTATCTATTTCGAACAAATTAGTAAGTATTCTGATAAGTTAATTTTCTATATATCATGTTAAAACAATGAATTTGGAAAAAAGTCTTCTCCGTCACAAAGAAAAAAATTTCTTATCACTGTAATTATTAACAAAGGTATCATTAACTGCAACAAGATTAACATCCTCTTCATATTTAAATGGATAAGAGCGCCATCAACATCAGCAATAATAATAATAATAAGTACGTCAGAAGTAACAATGAGGAAGAAGAACTTAGACATAGCAATCTACTGATAAAACTCGAGATCAGGCACAAGGTCAGAGGGAGTGCCTTCAGTAAGAAACTCAAGACATTTCTTTAACTTAGCAAGAAAAGAACTGTATTTTATTTTTACTGAATTTCACACAACACAACGCTAGAGAATCGTGGTAGCCTAAGTTTCAGCCACGGTAATGATGACTCTTGGTGTGGGATATATATGGAAGAGAATGTGTTAGGAGGTGAAGTTTATGAGAACATTTAGGATAGATAACAATTGGCTTTGATTTGTTTTTACGGTTTATCAACCTGTTGCAGGTTATTTAAAGCCCGAAAATATTTTAGACTGTAACATTTTTTGGTAGAAAGTAAGGATTTAGTTAATTTAATAAGTAATAACTAAACTAATAACTTTAATAAATAAACTAATTATTTTAATTTTTGGTGCGAGATGATGATTTAGTTAATTTAATTTTACTAAGTAACTCACAGCTGGGGGAGAAAAGATGGATTCATATCTCTCCAAAGTATATTTCCTCGTAAATGAATATAACGAATCCAACTGAAATTGATTGATTAAGTGATTGATACTTTTTTACGGTTTATCAACCCTTTGCAGGTTATTTAAAGTAAGAACATATTTTTATATTATACGAATTTTCTTTAGATGATAATAGTTTTAGTGATATAAGTCTTACTAATTAGCCCATAGCAGGGGGAGAAGAGGCGGATCCATACCATTCCCAAGGGTATTTGTGCGTAAATAAATATAACGTACCCGGCGGGAATTGGAACTCTGCTCTCCGATTACCAATTCAGAGCCGTTGTTATACTTCATTGATATCGGTGGTCTTATCCAATAACTTAACATCAGTTACAATGTAAAAGAATTGAGTCTGTTCATTGATTCTTCGAAGACAAGTCTTGCTGTCTTGTGACATACTAATGATGTTTTATATATATATATATATATATATATATATATATATATATATATATATATATATATATATACATACATATATAAACACACACACACACAAATATATACACCATTCACACATCCATGCTTACAACACCTGATATTCCCAAGCGGTCACCCATGTAAGGACTAACCAAGTTCTTAACGTCGGTGATCGTACGGGGTTTCAACGTGATGTGTCTGTAAGCTTACAAAACAATGGTAAAAGCTGACTTGAAAAAGAAACATCTTCATTGGGATTATGATTAAACAGATTCTCCAGTCCAGACCAACAGGTCTTAAAGACATGGTGAAGTATAAATAAACACTTGCAGATAGAATAAAAGAAATAAAACAAAGTAGTTCATAACTACTGGCGTGACAATTCAGTACGTACATAAAGTATCTCTACTCGTTGATATATCCTTGCATTAGTAACACCCGGATTTCACTCAACAAAATGTATCGCCTGTACTCGGTCTCTTCCTGTAAAATATAGTCGTTTCATATCATTTTCTAAAAATGGTTTATTTTTTTTTTAGTTTTCTAAAATATTTACTGGCGTTTCACTTTCATCCAATTTAGTGCTGTTCACCTTTGGAACAATCCAATTTTTATTAAATTTTACTTTTTCTTGTTTCTCATCGCTAGATCTGGGGATCTAGATTAGGTGATCCTCTTCAGTCATAATCCAAATGAAGCAGTTTTTTTTTCAGGTCAGTTAGCTTTTACCAAGAGTAAAGCAGAACTCTTAGATTCCAGGTTACAGGCGTAGAATCTATTAACTGGTGATGTGCGGATTTCCCATTTCCATGATCGTCACAATGGTCTAGTGTAATTCTTCCTTATGAGAAGTGATTTGTTAGACTTCATTGATATCGGTGGTCTTATCCAGTAACTTAACATCAGTTACAATGTAAAGGAATTGAGCCTGTTCATTGATTCCTCGAAGACATGTCTTGCTGTCTTGTGACACATTAATGATGTTTTATTTTCAATTCCAAATGGTCATGCATCCCAAATGAAGGAAACTTATGACAATATGAAACAATTACTGACATCTATCAGCTACTAGCAGAAAGGCCCGGCGTTGATTCAAAAATCGTACGACTCATACAGAAATCGCTATCACTTGACTTTTTATATATATTTTTGTCAAGTGGTATTTACTGGACTCCCACGGGGTCAGGATGTGACACAAAGTCGATTTAACGTGGGAGACCCGAGTGTTTCCACTCAAGGGCCACTGGTCCAAAACTGGTCATAGCATGTCCAAGCTGGTCAGAGCTTAGTCAAAGCTGGTCATGGCTTGTCTTAGCTAGTCCAGGCCGAAGCCGGTCATAGCTAGTCGTAGCCGTGATCGAATCTCAGCCAACCACCCCGAACGAGACTCTGCCCTTCGGCGGAGCCTTGTCCGGGTTCCTCTCCGCCCGAGAGCAGAGAGTTAGACTGTTACTTAGAAAATATTTTTGTCAAGTTGCTTGGCGGAAGAAATCGGCTGTGTTTATGTCGGCTCCGGTTAGCATCGTAGTCGGTTGGCAATATTTTTTAGTTGATGACTAAAAATTAACTTCCGCATTTTCACTGTACACATGGGTTTCATTTGGACATCATATGTATTTATAGTAGTTTGCGGTTATTATTTTTAGTTAGGAGGACTTGTTTATGTTTCATTTGTTTTACTTTTTGTTTATCGTTCTCTGAAAAAAAAAAAACGCTGAGTCACCAGAAGTTAACGGCATTCGTTCTGTTTTCGGACGTTTGAGTAGCCGGCAGTAAATTACTCGTGCTTTCAAATTGATTTCGTGCAAAAACAATTGTGTTTTTCCAATTTTTGGCGCTGTCGGAACCACCGCAGGGTAATTTTACGTAGTCCTGAGAAATTTTGTTGAAATCGGTTGAAAAATGTAGGAAATACGATCCCATATATAAACCACAATCTGCATTTTATAATAAGTAAGATGATCAACATAGAGGGCAATTTTGCAGAGATTTGAAGGTTGTTGCTTCTTGCAAAGACTGCGAGTTGGATATAAGACCCAAAGCTCCCTCCACAAAAGGAACAGTTTTAGTTTTACATGCCCTATATATTCTATTTCTATCTCCTGGTTTTTGTATTTATGCAAATTTTAAAAAAATTTTCGCACCCGTTTTTCTCACTTGATACGCTCTTCGCAATTTCCCATTCTTTGTAGCACTTAGCAAACTTTGCCTTTTCGCTATATCTGGTTGGTCATATTCAATGCCTCGAAGACAAAGCTAGTTACATTCCATCATCGTTGAACTGTCCCCGAACTGTCACCAATCTGGATGAACGCAGTTCCTCTGGAGGAAGCACAGTGCCTTGAAAGACTGTTGGGCCTCAAACTCACATCCGACATCAAGTGTAAATCGTATATGCAATCAATTGCTAAGGATGCAGGTAAAATGGGCGGTTCCCTGTACAGATCCTGTACGTATCCGATTCCTCCCGCTCTCCACTACCGTTGCAAGAGCTAGATCAAGCCAAAAATGGAGTAACGTTGTCATATTTTTGCGGGAGCTGCCAGACCTGACACTCCGTGCTCTTTTGGGTGACGAATTATTATCCGTCCTTCAATGTCTGTCCAGCAGGCTTAGTATGGCAAGCCTCTCGCTATTCTACAGCTATTTTCACGGAAAGTGCTCGGAGGAACTACATTCCCTGGTCCCGCCATGAAAACCTTCTCGGCAAGAACAGACCATACCACTTACATACTAGCAAACCACACACATTCTCTCCGTATTCCATCGGGGAGAAGTAAGTTCCACTCGAGAAGCTTCTTCCCGAGAACCCCTAATCTGTGGAACCGACTCGCAACAGGATACTTCCACGAGAACTTACCATTATCTCCCACTCCTATACATACTAATAGCCTGCTAACGTAATCCTCTACCTCGAGTGCCCCCCCCCGGGCGTTGTAATGTTTGAACCTTACTGTAATAATAATTATATATATATATATATATATATATATATATATATATGAAGAAAATATCTGGAAAAACAAACAAAAATCCTGAGAATGTGATTATGTTGTTTTAATTATGAATGAAATGTCGACGTCTGACGTTTCGGTTTAATAACCTTCTTCAGGACAATATTCATTAAAAATACAATACAATTAACATAATCAGTATAAATCGACGAAAACGATGGACATAAAAACATTTATACTGATTATGTTAATTGTATTGTATTTTAATGAATATTGTCCTGAAGAAGGTTATTAAACCGAAAACGTCAGACGTCGACATTTCATTCATAATTAAAACAACATAATCACATTTATATTTTTGCTTGTTTTTCCAGATATTTTCATTCTGTCGGATTTATATATATATATATATATATATATATATATATATATATATATATATATATATATATATATATATACATATATAAACACACACAAAATATATACACACACACATGCATATATATATATATATATATATATATATATATATATAAATTTATATATATATATATATATATATATATATATATAAATTTATATATATATATATATATATCCTAATTTTTTCTCCCAGCCATTTACACAAGCAAGTTAAGTAGGTTGCGTTCTACTTTCTTCTGTCCATCTTGCTGTCTGTATTAAATTTTCTAAGCCCTCTTTCCTCCTTAGGATTTGTTATTATATATATATATATATATATATATATATATATATATATATATATAAGAAAAAAAACTATCAAATAATTAGGTGGATAACAAAGTCAGTAATTATTTTTATTGTGAATAGATTAATGCAAAATAATTTTGTTTCCGTGATGGGATGAGTCACCAAATTAGGTTCACACGATCAAATGTAACAAAAATCTTCTACATTTATTGATGTAATTATAACCAATTGATAAAAGTGAGGTAGAATTGATATTATAGGAGATTATTCGAACGATGACGAAACAATCTAAATATTGATTTTTTTTATTTATTTTTTTTGTGCTCTAATCATTGGAACATTAGTAAAAGCTGCAAAAGCGCTTGCAATTTGCTTGTTTGTATTATATAGCTTTGAAGAAATAAAGAAACAATTCAGTCAAGGGAACAAATGAATTGAATATATTTATTAAAAAACATGATGAATATTTGACAATCTTTAACCTTTGTGCCCGAATAAAAGAAAACGTTGTGTCAAAAGGAAAGTTTTCTCTTTACACTGCCATTATTTTAACTATCTTCACCTCTCGACAATATTTGTTTTGAAAAGCGATTATTAGAATTATAGCAAATCCTAGAGAAATAATGAAAGTGCATTTATACATTTTTTCTTTTGCTCTTGAGAATTCACAGTAAAAAACATTAAACAGTATTTATTTATTGGATTGTTTATTTACAAGAATAATTTTATATTTGCAACATTCTAAAAACTGATACAATTTTATTAAAACTAATGCAACCCAATATTTATCATTTACCAATTCATAAAGAAAATAAATATGAAAAAAATTGTATTCATTAATTTACAAACATTTACTGGATTATTAAAATATGTGAACTCCTTATTATATATTATCTTCGAAAGTTTGAATCGATTAGCAATTAGCCGATTTTTGTCAGCCATTCCAATGAAGAATACAGTAAATAAATAGTGTAATAAATAAATAGTGTTTTTTGTTTTTGTTGTCAATTCTCAAGAACAAATAAAAAGCATAAATTCACCTTCATAAGTTTAAGTTTTAAAATTCTAATCTTTGCTTTCTGAAACAGTAAATATTTCCGTGGAGTGAAGGTAATTGAAATAATAGCGGTGTCAAGGACAAAACCGTCTTTTTTACATGACATTTTTGCTTTTGTCTTTTTTTTGTTGTTGTTGTTTTTTTACGACCAAATGTTGAAAGACTGTCGACGCTATTTAGTAACTGCCCCACGCAGTCACATGTGGCACAATGCCAAATTTAAAGTGGGGTTCCCGAGCCGGTAGGCCCAGCCAAAAAATCCGCGTGGACTCCGCATAAACGGGATCGGGTCTGTCTACCTCCCAGAACGAAACTCTGCCCTTCGGCATTGCCTCGTCCGGGTTCCTCTCTGCTCGAAGGCAGAGAGTTCGACTAGGGCAGCTGGGAAAGATCCAAGCTTGACTCAAAGAAAGAAAGACTGTCGACTATTTTAAGAGATTGCATGCTAATGATGAAAATATCAAATTTTGACACATATTTATCTTAATGCGTATATTCGTTTTAGTCAATCATTTCTTAACATTTTCAATCATATAACTCGAATCAGCCAATAATTACGTTTTTTACACGTATTATTGGTGTGTATCTGTTCTTGTCGTGATTTAAGGCCAGTAACCCTTGGCGAGTTAAAATTATCAGATATAAAGTTCACGTATTCCGGAAAAAATATTTTCATAATTATTTTCTTTGAGTATTAAAAAAAAGAATTTTAGAAATAAATTATTTCCTTTCAGACGAGAAGCGAAATCTTTTAATATACAGATTTCTCATTAACGAATCATTTTAAAGAAACCATTTAAATAATGTTTCTGAACTTGCAAAGCTTGTATTATATCCTGCGTTTAGTAATTATTTGTTTAATTTAGAATTGAATCAATTTTTGGCGGCGACGAATAAATATATCATATTTCATAAATATCGTTGTGAATTACAGAAGGTAGAAACAATATTCAGGACGTAGGCAGATATGGTCATCCACATCTTCCTCTTTTAATAAGTTTTGATTTTTTGTTATTTCACCCAAACCCTGTTCTGCCATCCATTTGCTCAAAAACAATTTGCTTTCTCTGTCTATCGTTTCTTCGATCTGTCCTGTGAGTATCAGTTTTTTCAAGCCCTCTTTCCTCATTACGCTCCCAAGAAACTTCAACTGCCACTTCCTGATGTTAAGTATAAGTTTCCTTTTTGTTACTATTTTCTCCAAAACCTCATCGTTGCACACATGTTTGGCCCATTGTATCCTCGGCATGTCTCTGTAGAACCATATTTCTGTTGCTTCACGTCTCTTTTTCATCTTTGAGGAGATTGTTCAGCATTCGCTACCATACAGCAGAACAGATATCACGTAACAGTTCAATACAACATTTTTTTGTTTCCAACGAAATTTTTCTGTCTCTTAATACGCTTCTTAGATTTTAGAATGCATCTTACATTAAAGACATAAAGAAGCACAAAAGATAATAAAAAGAGAATTCTGTCGTCAAAACCTCAAAATTAAGACGAAAGATCAAAGGATAAGGCCTCGGAGAATATTAATCATGAAACATTGGCTGGCCAGACAGGACGCTCAATTACAGAAAACTTCCCTTGAATTCTAAAATAAATGACGATTTTATAGCTTTTCTGATAATCATAAAAATGATTCCTCAAAATTTAAATTCGGTTTTTAAATACGCAATATCGTTTGCTTATTGGTAATATCAAATTTAATCTGTGAGCTTGAAATTAAAACTGAAATAAAAGCTTCGAGAGAGATTTTTTTATCTTTCTAAAATGTTTAACTTTATGTATCCCCTTTTTTGTTGTATATATATATATATATATATATATATATATATATATATATGTGTGTGTGTGTGTGTGTGTGTGTGTGTGTGTGTGTGTGTGTGTGTTTCAATCGTTATTTCTACTCCATTTTAACTCATCTGAGAGAGAGAGAGAGAGAGAGAGAGAGAGATGGAGGACAAACTTTATTAAAAGCAATAGACGTTTTGTGTCCTTTAATTTTATTGATCGTCATCTTCAATTACGAATAATTCTCCTCAGGTAAGGAGGAAATTCCGTCACAAATTGTCCAAAGTTCATTTTGGAAGAATTATAGTAAAGATTTCAACTTTCATAAGTCATCATCAGGATAGGTAGAGAGATAGAGAGTGAGTTTCATAGAAGTGATGAGTGTTGGTAGACTTATAAATGTTTAAGATAAATTCTGGCAAGGAAAACTCTAGCACTAAACAGTGAGAAAACTTTCTTAGAATCAGACCCCATAATTGATTCAATATAATCTTTCCACTATACGTCAGCGGAAAACGTCAGCCCTAGAGGGCGAAAAGAGTTACTGTCCTAGATGGGTATCATCAGCAATGATCAAATAGAGAGAATTTGACCAAATATGTTGCAACGAGAGGTGTTGAAAATTAGGCAATGAAAAGTGAGTGATATAGGGGCAATAGGTTATAAGAGGGCCGATTTTCGATTCTTCTTTTCACGGGATGAATGCCGTACTGATCCCTATAATCTAGACATATGGAACGAAAACAGATAATTACTGGCGGACATCGCCCTCACACACTGAGATATCAACTATGCTTATGTTGCGTGATGTTTTGATCTGGAATTAAAGGTCTCTATCTAGTGGGCCTTTGGCAACACTCAGAGGATAAAATCTCAGGCGATATGTATATAGATCTTTCGAGGAATATATGAAGAACTGATTTGTCAAGAAGCCACTTTCGGAAAGAAGATGAATGCCATGATAATAAATATCCGGATACATTAATGTGATAGCTTGTTATCCTTAGTGAAAAAATTGTAGCGCATTCCGAAGTGACACAATCACATTGGCGAATGGTAATTTAACAGTAAGTATGAAATTTAGACTGGTTTTTTGTCCAATTCGTATGACATTGGAGAATGGGAATTTAACAATATGTATGAATTTTAGAATGTTTTTTTATCTGCTTCGTATGAACAAATATAAGATTTAACAAAATTAATGATAGAACGATCTTTGAAATTAGTTTCAGAAAGTGACGATATAAGGACATTATTATAACATTGTTATTACATAACATGATAATAATGAATATCATAAATAAAATAAAATAAAACAAATAAGATTATAACTTTTTAGAAAATAAATTAAATAAACAAAAATAAATAAATAAAAAAGTTCTCCCAGCATGCTACAGAAGCTTATTCTGCCGGAAACCGGACTTCATCGCAAAAGACGCTGAATTCGCTAACGACCGTTGGAAAGTCAAGACGTCCATCTCCTTTCTTCGGGACATTGCTTGTTATACGGAGTGACTTCTTCCTTTTAACACATGAAAAGTTAAAAACACATTTAACTAAATACACACACACACTAGTACTCCAAATACATAAAATTGTATGATTTTAATTTAACATGCCTTTAGTGTTATTTCATTGTATGATTTTATTCCTGTAAAAAAAGAGGCTATTTCTACTGGTTTGACGTCAATGACCTCCAATGCTTAACATGCATATCTATGTTATCTTCATCACATTGATGTTTTCACTTATAAGACTTTATAAACTTTGCAAAAGTTCTTAAATCATAGGTTCTAAAAACGATGAGGAAACTTGGATCAATTTCTAAAACTCTTAAAGCAAGTGAAACAACTTCAGACGTCATGTAGTCTTCTATAATTTATATACATCAAATATCCTGCGCATAAAATTGTAAAAAGAATTAGAAAAAAATTATTTTTAAATGTAGTGCTTGATCACATTATCATTTCAAAGATAATTTATTCTTTATCTTAAAAAATTGTTCTAATTAATCAGAGTTTATCAAAAATATAAGAATTGATTGGTAATCGTTAATTAAGTAAAAAAAAAATGAAATGCAGTAACACTTAAACGTACAGAGGATAATTAATGATAACTTTTAAATGTAAAAAGGAAAGAAAACCTATGTAAAATGTCGGTACTTAAACGGAGAACTTTTGTGTAAGCCGTGGATTTGAAATTTTATGCAATATGAGAAGATTTCGAGATTAAACGACAACATAAATTTATACAGATGGTTCTGATTTTCCACGAAAGAAGGAAGAAAAATCGAAATAAAAATGAATTCTAACGGAAAAGAATAAGAGGAGAGGACGTATAAGTTTTTAGAAGGAAAGAAGGAAGGAAGGTGAGTTAGAAAAAGAAAGTAAAACAAAGAAAATAAGAAAGAAAAGCCTTTAAAGTGTTAATGAAGAGAAAATAAAAATGAGACTAATAGCAGCAAAATAAACACGATGAGAAAACGACAAAAGTAAACAATAAAAAATATATTGAAGAAAACTTAGTACATACGCAGGAGAATATATGAAATAAACAAGTAAACTCAAACATGAAATTTGAGCTCGAAAATATTCGCAACAATAGACAATCTCTAACAGATAATTCGAGAAGCCATTGCTGTTTCGAATATTCTTAGGGTTCACCATTCTCTATCTAAAATAGCTCCATTGGTTTCTATCGCCTTTCCAGTATCGTCAAAACAGGTTAACCAGACAATGATCCCGGAATGACGCAAATGACTTATTCTTCCTCAATTTTCTCAATTCAAACCTTTAATACCTGAGAGGAATCAATTTCGTCTTCCTGTTAAATACTATGAAAATCAACAAGAAATAGCGAGAAAATTTTCGACATGTGTCCGAATAGAAGTGACAAATAACTCTGACTTTTGCTAATGAACGAAAATTTTTAACAAAGGTTTCCTATTCAAGGAACTGAGGACCACCTTTCGACATAACACCAGAGTAAAATTTAATCCCTTCTCACAAAAAAATCGATACAACTATTCGAAATATCTGATTACAAAACTAGGGAGTATTTTAAAATTAAGTAGTTTTGCCGTTAAATGAAATATGGACACACCAAAATTAAGTACAGGATGCGATGGATAAACTGTCGTCTCAATTACGCAAAAATGAAAATATATAGATATATTTATCAATATTACGCAAAAACATCTTGAACTACTAAAGAGAAAAGTTTATTCAATAAAAATCGCCATTGGCTTCAGCCACGGCCTCCAGACGGCTTGGGGATCTCCCGCAACTCTTTTGGGCGGTCTCTTTGTTCATGTTGGTGAATGCTGCCATAAATCTTGACTTCAGTTTCTCTTTTGTGTTACAACAAGTTTTCTTGATCTCTCGCTCAGCTGCGCCCCACACATACTAATAAATGGGGTAGCACTTTGGGGAGAGATGTGGTCAGATATAAGGGATGCTGTGGTCGCACTAACTGCTATGAATAGTGCAGAGTCCTGTTGCCAGACATAGGGGTCTTCCAGTACTCACCGCCTTGACGCAGCACTACCTCCGCAAGGTATTTGGTGTAGATAATAGAGGCCCTCACCTACAAACTCGAATTCTTTTCTTATCAGAACGATCAGAATGAGTTTTTCCAAGCTGCCGCAGTTTCATCCAAAGATTCTCTGCACCGTCCTCTGAAATGTTCGTACTGGGGCTTCCGGCCCGAATGCCAGTCAGGAAAAACAACATTGGCGTTAAAAAGATTCAAGAGCTGAATTGAAATATATATATTTTTTTAAATAGAAACTATTCAAGGAGACCCGTCTGCTGTCCCCTATTGCAGACGCTTACATTTGTGTTTGAAATACTGCAACTGAGAAATTCTCGGCCGATGGCTATCGACGGACCTAATAGTTTTGTCTGCAAAGAACCGTGGTATGGTTTTCAGGCACTTTCAAAATACCGCACGCTGGGATCGACCTGATCCAGTCCGATAACATCATGACCAAATATGAGATTCGAACCTCTTATAGTCAGAAATGTTGAAAATGGTAAGAATTTTAGCAAAAGATGCCTTCCAAATGTTGTGAAAATTATTACGAAGTAGGAAAATTTCGTAAGAAATCAAGAGCTGAATTGGTATGAAATATCATCTGTCCTATATTACAGACAATGCCGGAGAAGGTCACAGATAAAGAAAGAGATATGTGGCAACACAAATATGGTTCTACAGAAAGATGGTAAGGATTTTATGGACCGGACTTGTTAGCACCGACAAAATTTCAGAAAAAAACGGATACAAACATGACACATACAGCACAAAGCAGCAACCTCTTAAATCTGCCCTGTTGACTTTATTCTCTTTCTCTTTACAGATTATTCCTCGTTAACTGGTTAAGGTTTTCATATATTCAACCAAATATACACAAAACCATGCCTTGGACGATGAAGCCGAAAATCTTTTGTGTGAAGATATATTACGAAAGTAATTGTTCCAAGATTGTTCAAGCAAGGTACAGAAGGAAGTTCAATTTCAACACATTTCTAAACAGGAATCCCATTTTCAAATTGAAATTTGAAGCTCATGGCAATTGTGAAGATCGTAGGGCAATGGCTTTCTCACCAGGAGGAATGTGCACCCGTTATCAATAACTTTGCATGCCGCATACACCAGTGCCTTCCAGTGAACGGCGTATATCTGGAGCATGTAATCTAGGGCTCTTCTTGACATTTTTCGTTCATGTTTGAGACTGAATGGTTGCAGATCCTAAAATGTTGTTTCCCTTACTCTGTCATTTGAGATCCTTTTATTTCGAGTTAGAAATTGGCAGTTTCTGGGACACATGAGAAAATATGGCTTTGAGAATTTGGCACTTGCAGTAGATATTTAAGGCAAGAAGGGAGTATCTAGTAATTATCCTAAGCAGGATGTGTAAACGTATCGTAGAATAAACGATCGATAATAAGTGGACGAAATATTGCTAAGAGCTAAAAAAAAATAATAGGGATTTGTGGTGAACCATGTGAGCCCACGTTCTGAAAGGAAAAAGCAACAATTTTTTTTTTCTTTCTGGTTTTTAACATATTTTTAATTATTTGGATTTCTGATTCGTTCAACTCGTACTTTACGAATCAATTTATTTAGTTTCAGACTTACGACATCCTTATTCTTTTGGTGTTGTGTTTATTTACTAGCTCGCACCCTCACTTCCTTCTTGGAGATTAAACTGATTTTTCTTAATTAGAAATAGGCTGCTATATTCTGTGTGTGTGTGTGTGTTGCTTTGTTTCTTTTTTGTTTAATTACATTTTTTTTTTACTTTAGTAACTTTCTCCTTGGCCATTCTTTTCAATTCCTTCACTCGTTTAGACTGGTTGCATTGAATCTATCAAACTTTTCTCGGTGAAAACCTCGTTATCTTTTCCAGCACTTCAAAACCACCTTAACCTATGGACTCATTGATTTCATTCTATTTTTTGTTTCAGATTTTTGGTTCATTTTTTTTTCATTCCTTTTTTTTTTTATTATTATTTCCATTCCTCCGTTGTTCCATGAATCGATCAAGGATTTGGGACTCCCACCCAACAAAAAAATAAATAAAATAAAATTATCAGTATTGTTATTCTTGTGTGCCACTTGCGAAATACTCATTATATTATTTTCGGCTCCTTTGGCTGTTGTAGTCATTTTTGTATTTTTGGTTTTGATGATGTCGCCATCAGCTGCTTGATAATCTTCGATTTTTTGGGGCTGTGATGGAGGCTGACAGAGATAGCATAATTTCAATACTTCTTATTTCTTGTGGTATTATTACTTTTGATAATATCTTTTTTTGATGCTGCTGCTTGTTTGTTTTTGTTTTGTTTTGTTTTTTTTTTCTTTTAACTGGAGACTTTCACTGAGGATTGAGTGATAGCAATTCTACTCAGAAGTCCAACTGCCGATTTCGCCAACTTTTCTCCATGGGATTTTCAATTGTTTGCAAGGGTTTACGATACTGTTTCAAGTGCACCAAAAATCGTCAATTTTATTTTCAAGAAAGTCTTTATTTTTGTAGTTATATTTGTCGTTTAAAACGAAATCTAACAAATATTATTGTGTTTGTTCGGTTGATTTGATTGATTTGTTTGTTTAACAGCATATCAACTCCTTATGGGTCATTTAATGCCGAAATTTAATTTTCTTGGGAGCCTTGAAGTAATAAAAATATGATATAAGTTATTCTGCTTTCACAATTGAATACATGGTAAATGATACTCAGCTTTTGTGCATATTGATGTTTGTGTGGATATAATTACTAGAGGTGGTGATATGTGAATTTTATGTTGTTTTGTTATACAGGTTGATTTGAAAATGTAGTATATTACATGAAATAATATCAAAGGTTTTCTTTCATTTTGGTTGTTTGATTGATTTTATTTAGTGGCATATAAACCATTATGGTTTATTTAATTCCGAAATTTAAATAATGTGAACTCAATTTTATGGTTTCAACTAAATATATTTTGAACGCAGTTGCATGCCTTCACCTACAGACGAAGTGTATTGTTCTTCATTTATGAAATGCATTGTTGGGCATTTTACATAAAAATGTAATGTTGGTCTTTATAGTACACACATATATATTTTATTTATTATATAAAAATGCATTGTTGGTATTTTTACTATAAAAATGTATTTTTATTATTTCGTAGTGTTTAGTTTTTGTTTGGTGGTATACTATTTGTCCATAGCTGGGGCCCAAACAAGTGCTGAGCAGACCTTAGAGTTTCTGGGAGAGAGCGTGTTATCTAGCGTGATCAACAAGCTGAAAAAGCCCATCACACTAAAAACGTCGGTTACTATGACTTCTTGCTAGCACAGCTATCCACGTCCTCCAAAGGTTCCGCATATCCAATTTAACTCACAAGGCGTGGGTCAACCTGTGGCATGGTTTTCAGGCACGTTCCAAAGGAGCTGCACACTTGGATCGCTCCCTCTAGACCGATAACCTCAGGAAGTCTACTTTCTGACAAATCAACCGTGGTGAAATTCGAACCCAGGTCTCATGGTCAAAAAGCGAACGTTCTAACCAATCGGTCACGCGCCGTAATAAATACACACATAATCAGACCTACAAATTCAATTTGTCTTTCGAATTTGTAGGTCTGATGAATTGGATCGTTACTACAATTCCAATGTCATAAATTACAATTATGGAATTTCAGCCTTTTATATTATATTCTTGCTCTCTACTGTACATTGAACTCTACGTGGATTTTATCCTCATGGAAATATATATATATATATATATATATATATATATATATATATGTGTGTGTGTGTGTGTGTGTGTGTGTGTGTGTGTGTGTAAATATATTGATAAAATAGGAAAGAACCGTTAGATTGCTCGATACACTACCCACACCACTGTAGAGCTTAGATTATAAGTATTATTTAAAAAAACCAATACTAATATATATATATATATATATATATATATATATATATATATATATATATATATATATATATCCATTTAATAGGTCCATGTGTATACGGAAAAATAAATGAAATAGAAAAACACGACTGAAAATAAATGAAAGACGAGCATATTAATAATAGTAATTTTCCTGAATCAATTCAAAGTAAAATATTTAACATATGAATCTAAATTTCTTCTTGTGTCGTACTATTAGTATTATCAATAATAATAATAGTAATAATAAGGTGGTAGTGTCATCTGAAATCATTGCAAATAAACAACTATCAGCGTTTCTTGAAAGAATACTTCTGCTTCGGAAAAGTTGTGGTTTAAGCTAAAGTTTGACCATCATCCCCCAACAGAATTATGTCAGTGTCGAAATAAGGTGACATGATGATGATGATAATAAATAAATAATTGAAAACTGTCAGAAACCGTACGCAAAACAGGAAGCCATTTATCGCAAAATATTTAACATATAGCGATTCGTGTGAGAGTTTCGGACATATTTCTATGTATTCTTTTTCTCTGCCCCTGCAGCTATAAATGTAGATGATTTTTCTAGCGTTGCCTATGGGAGGAAAAACACAAAAAGATTCAGTTAGGATTATTTCAAAACATTGATACGAAGAAGTTATTATAGACAAGATATTTTTTTTTTATATTCAAAGTAGTAGAGATTACATTCATTTGTGTGTTCTCCGTTTTATTCTTTTCTTAATATTAGAGAAAATAACGGCCAAAATATTGGAAATTTGAAAGGCGGAAAAGAACCAAAGTGGAAAAAAGGAGAGGAAAATAGAAGAGAAAAAAAAAACATATAGAATGGGTTGAGAAAAAAAAGAAAGTAAAAATGAGAACAGAAAGAAGAGTGCATAAAATTTAAATAAAATTAAAATCTCAAGAAACATTTACGAAAAATGTACAGATGGATGTTAGGCTAAATAACTGAATATTTTGGAAAATTAAAACATATATGATAATTGGAATGGTAATAGCAGCCGTTTTCTTATAAGGAAATATGCAATATTCATTGACCGAACAACCATCGCTAGTTTTCATTAACGGTTAAATTATCTTTCACTTGAAACACGATATATCCCGATATATTTGAACGAAGTAGCCAAGTAGTTTTGGCTACTATAACCAATTAGAATACGGTAGCAGTAATCGACTGGTACGTGTCGTAGTCGCAGGTAAGAAGTGTAGATCAATGGCGTAGTCCAATGAGCGTCGTTATAGACTTAGCTCTCATACACGTCCGTCGGTATTTATGACGGACACCAGCCAATCATATTTCAGTGAGGGAGAACACAGGTGTATGCATATTCCATTATATCACTCAGTTTTCATATCTATTTATCTATCTATCTATTACAGAGGGTCTCTTATCTATCTATCTATTTATCTATCTATCTCAGTGATATGTCCCGAAAAGGGATATATTTGAACGAAGTAGCTAAGTGGTTTTGGCTACTATACCCAAGTCGAATACAGTAGCAATAATCGACTAGTACGCGTCGTAGTCGCAGGTAAGAAGTGTAGATCAATGGCGTAGTCCAATGGGCGCCGTTATAGACTTAGCTCTCAGACTAAGGCTCTTGACTCTGTCGTACCTACACGTCCGTCGGTATTAATGACGGACACCAGCCAATCCTATTCCAATGAGGGGAAACACAGGTGTATGCATATTCCATTATATCAAAACAATTGTTGAGGAAAGTAGGTCTCACAGGTCCATTAGCTGTTATCGCTCTTACCAGTACAGATAATAGGATGTACCCTTGTTTTGTTTTTCTTTGTAGTATTACGTAATGTCAGCATAATGATTATGTTGTTTTTCTCTCTTCAAGTTGTGTGCGCTAACCGCTTTAGTTGCTTCTGCTATCCTCCAATCTCAACGGAGTATGATCCTTACTGAAAGCCACGCATTTCACTCATTCAAAGCAATTTTAACCATTGATCTGATTAAGCGGTTGAATACAGCTGACAGTCTAGCTATTTCTGAACGAGTTTGGTGACATGCATCGCATCCATATGAAAGCTTCCATCTAATAAGACTATATATGGATATGTCTCTATTTTTCTGTTAATGTTTTGGTTTCGTGGCAATTTACTCTTTTACTAGCGCAGATTATTCAATGTTAAATACCCTATATTAAATTAGCTAGAAATTATACATTTCTATATATCGTACCTATGATCACTAATAGGTATGTCCCAATCCTCATCCGTTGGACACTATTCTAAGTGGGGAAAATATGCTAAGTCGTCCACCACTAGCAGTTGTTTACCTACTTCACGCCGCTGGCGATTATTGTATTTTGTTGATGTTATAAAGATTACAATTTCATTACCAACCTTCATTTTGGTTATTCGTCATTCAGTAACCTTTTGTAGGTTACAACACAAAGTAAGTAACAAGGATTATATTTTATAAAATCAAATAGATAAAAGTTATCTACATTATAACAATTTATAGTTTTATATCATATTCTTGCTCATTAGAGATTAGTAATATAAGTGAAGTAACTTAAATAATTTAAATCTAATTAGGCTTTTATTCATTAGTAATTAATTCCATTTATTGAGTTACTTATTTGCAGATAGTTAACTATATTCTATTAAAAATACTGAAATAATAAAGAAATATGAAAGTGTTTTATACCGTACCTATGAATACTAATGGGTATGTCCCTCTCCTCATAAATACGTTGGACACTATTATAAGTTTGGGTAAGGTGCTGTATAAGTAGTCCACCACTAGCAGTTGTTTACCTACTTCACGCCGCTGGCGAGTATTGTATTTTGTAGATGTTACAAGGATTACCATTTAATTTCCAACTTCCGTTTTGGTTATTCCCCATTCAGTAACCTTTTCTAGGTTACAACATAGATATACCGAGTTATTCTAAGTACTTAGTCTTTCTTAATTCATTTTTAATCATTGAATTTCAATCAAGGCGATGAAATCACTAAGAAGCAGGGGGATACTAAGAGTGAGACAAACGGAGAATTCGTTATTGAAAAGAAAACGCAATAAAATAATAGGAATCATAAAGACAGAGGATTACGATTGACATTGCATTTAATTTCTTTTCTTTTTTTTTTCAGATTGTAATTGACTGGAAAACAAAACGCCGGAAGATACGGTACTAGAGAAGAAATTATTAGCATAGAACTTACGGTTATATCTAGCAATTTCAACAGTAAAATGATGAGACATCGCTGCCGACCTAGTATTAAGCTCCTATTCATGAATTCGAGGCACCAAAGTGCGTCAGAAAAAATGTCATGAAAATATTTGTAGAAAAGTGAAAGGAAGCTACGTTAGGGTGGTGTGGAAGAGCCTGAAGCTGAGACGCCAAGTCAAAACCAATAGTGCTACAGATTCTTCTGTGAATATACACAAAAAAGCACCAGATCCCATATGGTGGCTGCATTATTAAAAGCACGGACAAAAAAAATATCCAAGATCGATTCAACTAAAAAGACAACAAAAATAGTTTCTCCAGCCAACTAGCAAATAGGAAAAAAATTTTTATGATGGATTATATATATGTGTCTCTGTGAGAATATAGAGAAAATGGGAAAGAACTCGTTAGGTAAATAATCCAAAGTCCATATTTGTTATTATTTAAAAAAAAAAAAAAACAGTGCTCGATACAAAAGTAGAGCCTAAATATAATTATTTATTTAAAAATGTGATTCCTTCGCAACATAATGTTCTCATGTTTCAAAACAAGAGCCGAAAAGTTCAATATAATTATTTGAAATAAATTGAATTAAAGTACCAAGCTCTGTTCCATCTTCAAGCGAAATTTTTGGATTACAAGTTTTCGGCTCTTATGTAGCGAAGGAATCATATTTTTAAATAAATAA
>CAHIKZ030000252.1:675000-722500 GCA_903632075.3 Acanthosepion pharaonis | reverse complement strand
TAATTATAATAGATTTTTACATTTAAGTTGTTAAAATATTATAAAATTAGTTAAAAGCCGCATCCACTTTCGTAAGTGTCCTTATGAAATAGATCTTTTTTTGGTGCGTTGTAAATTGTATCATTTTGACTAATAAGAAAAAGTGCAGTAATTAAGAAATGTAATTTTGTGTTTATAATCGGGCTCTACTTATAAAGTACGGAAGACCAACAAGAATACAATGAAGTTGCGTTATTTGAGCTAAGCATTGTTCTCCGCTGTTAAGGCCTTTACTTTTGCGAAATACGCGTGGAGAAGTTAATTTGATTTTTCAATTTCAACTGAGAAAGGTACATAATATTATAGTATTTTACGTATACTTCTGATAAATTTTCATGAGAAAGGTACCTATAAATTAATTAGATACATTTCTTATGAAAGTTAATCTAACTCTTAACAGTCTTATTTTAATTTCTTTATAATATATTTTCCATAAAGTATCGTAAACGTAAAGGTGAAAGCTAAATACAAAAAAAAATTAGAGCGTTGAAAGTTTTCCTTAAAAAAAACGAGGTAAAAAATTTGTTCACTTAAATGTAAATAATTTCACTTTTCTCCTTCCGTAGAAGAAATTATCCTCACGGAATCCGTCAATATGTCATTCATCACCTGTCAAGTGAGGCGAAAGTTTATGACCTGCTTTATTTTCAAATTACATATTTTCGGCGCAGAAGCTAAGTTAAGCTTGGGTCAAAATATTTTAAATAAACATTATTATTTCTGATTTTCTTAAAATAAGTTTTGAAAAAATGGTAATTGATATTTAAAAGAATTTCAAACTGAGATTTTCATTTTTTTATAAAATAGAAAAAATATTGTTGCCATCTGTCAATTTTGCTGACTCAAAAAACCCCCAAAAAAACAAGTTTTTTAACGAAAATTTTGGACGTGCTAGGAACGACTAAAAATGTAAAAAAATACCCCCAAAATACTTTGAATTTTTCTCTTAATAATAACATAAACATTTAGACGATAAAATTTTGTTTTTGTCAAGTTTGGCGTCTTTTTCATCATGCTATGCATTTTTTTTAGCGATCTCGTAGAGGTACCTAATTTAATTCATCCTTGCGGAAAATGTCTCTATTTTAATTCCTCAGTGTTTCCAGAATGTCTCTGGAAAGCAAACACTTGCCGTGAACAGATTTAATTGGTGGATAATGTGCTTCTGAAGTGCCGACATTGATATTTTTACAAGCTACTATTGTACACTTCACCGTGTTTCAATGGGTAGCAAACATATCTCTCTAGATCAGTTATGATTTAGTAATGAGTTTATATCCACACAACCACAGTTATTTAAAACAAAAATGAAGAATAAAGTTGGATCATATTTCAAAATGAAATCTATTGAAAACTTTTCAATTTCCAATTCGTTTATCAAATGGTAAATATAACATTTTTTTTATATCCACCCAACCACAGGGCCCTCTAAAGCGGATTGGATTGATGAATCGGAGAGCCGAGTTCGAATACCAGTCACAACCACTGCATTCACTTACGTGCAAAAAACCCCTGGGAAAGGTATAAATCCTCTTCTCTGTGTGACAACTGGCCTAGGAAAAAGAGATAATTCAAAACCCGATCTTCCAGGGGGGTGTGCAGTAGCTTAACAACCTACTCAATGGTTTGTTATAGAAACCGCAATGATAACTTGCGGCCCTATGTTCCTCAAAGAATTTAAAGCTACACACATATATATATATATATATATATATATATATATATTATATATTTGGTTGGATAGATGTGAGTTTGTGACCCTGAGATTCATGCTTTTGCGATCGTCAGACAAACTAATTAATTTTTTAAAGAATTTTGGGTTTATTTTTTTTTTAAATAATCCGTTTGTCTGACGATCGCAAAAGCGTGAAACCCAGGATCACAAACTCACATCAATCCAACCAAATATGTTAGCTCTATCTCTGATATTGAGCGCTTTCTAATAAAGTACCGCATATAATATATAAAAATAATATATATATATATATATATATATATATATATATATATATATTTATATACACACTTTTTCATATATATATATATATATATATATATATATATATATTTTATTTATTTATATATACACACTTTTCATATATATATATATATATATATATATATATATATATATATATATATAGTTAAGACTGAAGTATTATGACTGTTGCTTAAGGGGTCTCTTACCAGATTAGACTCGCACCTAAATGCATATTGTACGTACATGTCTAGCTGAAATATATCGACTTGAGATATTTGGGTACGTGACTCATGCATGAAGCATATTTTATGAGAGTCATTTCACGCTGGTTTATGTCTGATCACGTGCACATGAGCTTTAACATTCTACAATATGATATGGGACTATAATAATTTATGCACACACCGACAAGCTTCTAATAAATTACACTTACAAAGATAAATGCGCAATCACAAACATTACACTTTATTTTTCCCTGTCATATCCACATTCACAGCTGAATCAGATGCGCGCATCCGATATATATGTCAGAGTAACACAAATACTAAGATATTTGTTATAACCGAATGTACTAAAAGTGCTCAATACAAAGTCGGAAGACCAGACCTGCAGAGCTGTTTAATATTTACAAAGGAGGAAAACTGAATAGAGTACACATTTGTTCAGCAAATCAACCACTTAAGCACTTTTAAAACCGGAAGTAGTAGGGTTAAAAATTTAGTTGTTGAGCTCCGTGTATTTGATATGCTGCACAAATCACATGAGGAGACCGTAGAGCTCGAAACCGTGTTAGTGTGCCCTGGTCAGTTTTTTATCCATATATCCTTTATATATATATATATATATATATATATATATATATATATATATATATATGTGTGTGTGTGTGTGTGTGTGTGCATATTTTCAATAAAACAGGTTTCGTTAAATAATTTAGACATATCATTTACGACTGAGTAATGAATCCTATCCACACTAGGTGCTCCCTACATTAGGTATTGTGTCACATTTATGCTACGCTTAGTAAATCGCTATAGTAAATTGCTATTCTAAAATCCATATAAAATATGTACGTCTTTAGGATTTGCAGAAATCCGTTGCTAATATGACTTACTACGTTCTATTGTATTGCATTGAACTGACACAAAAAATAGTGATACCGACATACAAAATAGTGAGCTCCTTAAATACGTTTGATTTTGTCTTCTCTAGAGGCGATCGTGTCTCTACAGATGCATTTTTTTTTATTTATCTTTGAATATCAAAGAGTTTTTGTGTTTGATAGTGGTTTCTTGTCTTCTCTACTCTTCTGAATAAAAAAAATCCCTCTTCTAACTTAGCTGCTATCAAAGACTAAATATACGAGTCCTCTTTTCTGCTTGCACCATAGTTGGAAAATAAATGAATTTAGACCGTTTCATATGGTGAACGCCACAAGTCCTGGTCAAAACTTTACTAATTACGCTTTCTGTGCTAATTTTCGTTCTGACCTATACATGCGAAATAATTTTAACAAAACAAATAATTTTGAATTTGAAATAAAGGATGCTTATATTCGTTTTGCTACATAAATATTTGTGGAGGTTTGTGAATTAAATGCAAAGCCGGTGCAAATGTCACGTGGCACACCCAAATCTATATTAGTTACCCGCCACTACTACATGTCAATTTTTTCAATTTTCGTAAGGTAGTATTCATATAAAATACAAACGTTATTGTAACCAAATTTTTGTACAATAATAGATCATATTCAGTTAAGGTAAATAATTCAACTAGAAAAATTGAAAATAAATACGATGTACCTAAATACAAATTAGAGACATGTCATAACAGGTCATTACATTTTAAATAAATCATTTTTCTTGCTAAAATGTTGAAGAATTTAACAAATTCAACATTATGGATAAAATTATAATGATTTTTATATAGTGTTTTTTAGAGACTTTGTATGAACAAAAGAAGTCCATGGAATTCAATAGAACCACGAGTGACGTCAAAATACGCGAAAATATTTCATTCTGTCCTTAGTTTAATTTGTAATGTATATAAATGTACCTAGAAAAAAGTAAAAGCGAAGGTCACAAAGCAATGTCCGAGGCCCCAAATCAGGCTTACCTCCCCACCGGTCGGAGTGAGGAAGTATCCACAGTCCTGAAATGTTTTTAGAATTTAGAAACATTATGAAACAAGACTATATACGAAATCGTGTTTATTAAACTCTGGCCAGTACTTTTGTGTCTTCATGTGTTGGGATTAACATTTCAATCTGAGCAGAGTATTAAGAAACAGATAAACTTGGCCAGAAACTAAAACAAACAAACTACTGAACTGTTATATAATATCTGTCCTTCTATATGACAGTTAATGCTGGACAATCTTCTCAAAGATGAAGAAGAGACACGAAGTAACAGAAATGTAATTCAACAGAAGAATACTGCGGATACTATGAAACGAATATGTGAGCAGCGACAGAGTTTTAGAGAAAATGGAAACAAAAAGGAAACTTAACAAAAGAGACAGTTGAAAATTTTACAGCACATGATGAGGAAAAAGGGTTTGGAAAATCTGATACTCACAGGGCAGATTGAAAGCCACAGAAACGGAGGAAAACAAAGTATAACTTACTTAGTGAGCTTGAGTAAATGGATCGAGGAACAAGGATAGGAGAAATAACAAAAGGATAACATTTATTAAAAGATAAAAGGGCAGGAAATAGTGGAGAGTCATGATCGCCTACGTGACAAGGCTCATAACGAATACAGGTAATGAAAATAGAAAAATATTAGTGATCTGAAAGCGATCCTAATTTGCTATGAGGAATTTTAAAAAGATTTTAAATGAATTTTTTTTTAAAAAATGATAAAAAGTGAGAGCAAAGAAATAGGACATAATATAAAGTATAAAAGAATAAAAGAAAAAGGAAAGGATAAAATGTGAATGAAATAGAATAAAAAGAAAAAAAATCTAAAAAAATAATTTGAAGAAAAGGCGAAATAACTACTTGAAGAAAATTATACGTCGCAACGTAAAGGAAGATGTGTATTTAGAAAAATATATATAAAAAAACACGTAAGAAATAAAACAAAAATGAAAAGAATAATATGATAGAGAAACAAATAAGCTCTCTTTTATAATAAAAAAAAACAAAATGAAGGCTGACAGAGACTAAATATAAAAAAAAACAAATTTATAAATATACGAAAGAAAATATAACAAAAAAGAAACAATAAAAGAAGTAAGAAAGATTTAAAGAAAAATACTGTTAAAGAAATAAAGTTAAAGCGAAAATGTTGAATAAATAAAATATATTTAAAAGCAAGAAAGTGGGCGATAAAATAGAAAAACAGAGAGAAATGGAGAAAATGAGTGGATTGAGGGAGGGGCAAGGTCGACAGTTTTGGAAATTAACTTGCTCAAAAGTTCGCCATCGTATAGCTGTAAAATGGCTCGTCAACATAAAATGGCGTTCGTGCCAGTGAAATACCGTGCAGGCCGTTATGGCGGGTTTTTCATTATCCACTGTGTCTCATTTCCCGCGCTTTATGGCAGCGTTTCATGGCGATCGATAAGTCATCAACACTTGTCTAATTGCCGACTAATGCATGTTTCCCTTGTGTGCCACACTTTCGAATACAATGAACCTCGATGCGACGACATACCGCATTACCAGTTTCTTCTAAATGACGTCATTATTGACCTTATATGCCTCAGTTCCACTCCTCGTGTGCCGTCCACTAATTACATTCGATGCTAAATATACTGATGTTAATGAAGTTGTGCCACCAGCCTTTCTCTGTTCAGTATTTTTATTTGTTTCTTTTTTATGTGGTAGGAACAAAGTAAATAATAATTTTGTAAAATTATGATAGTCTCTTTTATAGAAATACTAGAAGAGATCTTGAAGTTTTCAATTTATAACATGTTCAATTTTCATAATGAACATTCATGCAGTTACAAATGTCTTCTATAGCCTTCTTCAAAATTCCATTTGTTTTATAATTCCGTTATATATATATATATATATATATATATATATATATATATATATATATATATATATATATATATATATGTATTTGGGGTAAAAAAAGATTGAGTCCCCTGTAACTTTTTAAATTGTTCCAAAATGTAGTTGTTTGTGCTTTAAATACGAGAAAAATATTATACATGGTTAAAAAAAAGTGAGACATTGTTTTTATTAGAAATTTTATTATGATAAAAAGAAAAAAATATTATTAAGTATTTCCTTCGGAAAAATATCCCCGCTTCAGCCTTGATTACTGCAGCAAAAAATGTTGTCATTCGTTGTAAAACTGTCTCAAAGTATTAGTTTGATAATTGATTCTATTCAATTTTCAATATCTCTACGAAATCTTTTTCAATTTTTTCCAATCAAGTTCATCCCATATTTCTAAAAGGAAGGGCTTCAACCATTTGTAGTGTAGTATATATATATATATATATATATATATATATATATATATATATATATATATATATATATATATATATATATATAATGATTTTCTTTGAGTTTACAAGATTTATAGAGATATAGTGTACAATATGGGAGATAATGTTTGTAGAGATAGACCATATTTTCATTGAAATGAAACCTACTATGTGACTGTATATTTCCTGCCAAAAATAAGGTCCTAAAACTGACACCCACCATACAGTTTAGATTCCTATTCAAATAGCATATACAAAAGCCAGTATAGTTAAATTTATTCCGTTAACTTTCCACCCGGCACTGTACTTACATGATAGGGTAGGCTTAATATTTGTTTAAAAATATTTCCCAATAATTGTTTTCGAATCAGCACGTTTATCACGTTTATTTAAACTTATATTAAAGTTCTCGACTGAAAGTCTATTTCAATAGACACGCTTTTTTCAATTGTTAAAACATTACTAACAGCATAATTGATCTTGACCATATTATTTGGTACAAAAATATACGGCCATACGTCTACATTTCCTCCACACACACATACACATATACATATATATATATATATATATATATATATATATATATATATATATATATATATATATATATATATATATATATATATATATATATATATATATATATATATATATATATATACATATATATATATATATATATATATATATATATATATATAAATATATATATATATATATATGTATATATATGTATATATATATGGTTTGTATATATATGTCTCTCTCTCTCTCTCTTTATATATATATATATATATATATATATATATATATAATATATATATATATATATATAAAGTCTTATAGTCTTAAGCTATATTTATGGGATAAAGTGCTCAATACCAGAGATAGGCGTGTGTGAAATAAGTAAACATATGCTATGTCAACACTTAGAGACATTGATTGCATCGCTATAGCATGAAATCGTCACGTGGCCTGAAGTGTTGACTTAGCATGTTCATATATATATATTCATATATATATTCATATATATATATATATATATATATATATATATATATATATATATATATATATATATATATATATATATATATATATGTATATATATATATATATATATATCTATATGTATGTATATATATATATATATATGGATATATATATGTATGGATACATATATGTATGGATATATATATATATATATATATGTATGTATGCATATATGTATGTATATATATATATACATATATCTGTATGTATGTATATATATGTATGCATGTACATATATGTGTGTGTATGTATATATATATGTAAATATGTGTATATATATATATATATATATATATATATATGTATATGTATATATAAATATGTATATATATATGGATAGATATATATATATATATATATATATATATATATATATATATATATATATATATATATATATTTATGTATATATATATATATATATATATATATGTATGTATATATTTGTATATATATATATATATATATATATATATATATATATATATATATATATATATATATATATATATATATATATATATATATATATATATATATATATATATATAGATGTATATAAACTAAGGGAAATGAACATGACCGACAAACGCATGGCCAATCTAGATATAAAATCTCTCTACACCAACGTCCCAGTTGAAAAATGACTAAATCTCATAAAAAAATCATCTAACACAATACCTACATCTAAAATAATAATAATAATAAAAATCTGCAGTTCCATCATAGATCAATGCTACTTCATATTTAATTTGGATTATCAATGAGATCGCCTCTAAATGAAGTGTTGGCATGTATGTTCTTCGAATTTCTCGATTCAGGTACTTTCCGTAGTACTTTACTTAAACAATCATCGTACTTCCTTTATATTGTTGATGCTTTACTTATATAGCCTCGTGGTATTGATTTGACTTACGTAGTAGGTCAGTTAAACAAAGTGGAAATCATAATGTGATTTACATACGAAATGGAAGTACACAGTTTTTTACCCTTCCTAGATATCAAGAGCATTAAGAGCAGTCTAAAACTCAATGTCCACCAAAGATAAACCCACAAGAATGACATAATAAATTTCTATTCCCATCATAACAACAAAATAAAATGAGGCAAAATCATTCGATTCTGCCTCATGAAACAAAAAATATATTACTCTGTATATTAATGCAATAATATCAACAATCGAAAATCGTCTATCAAAAATCAAACTAAAAATTGTTTCTACTACATCCCAAAAAAATAAAATAAAATAAAATAAATACTTAGTCAAGATTAAATAAAATCATAAGCTAAAACCTGATGGGCAAGTTTACTCGATCATCTGTAATAATTGTCACAATATGCATATGAGAAACCTCAAGGAATCTAAATAAATTACTATATGAACGCAAAAAGTACATTTTACAAAATAATACTTCAAATGCTTAGTTGCACACCGTAACGAGATTGACCAAAACTTTGCAAAAAACAAAATAAAAAATTCTACTCTGATCCAAGAAGAAAATTCACTAGGATGTAAATGCCTAGAGAGTGCCTAAATTGCAAGGTTGACTACAGTAAATTTGCACACCTAGCTCTTCCAACATACCACCATTCCTGGCAAATCGTTTAATATCACAGTGTGGAATATCTGCTTACAAAAATGATGGAAAGAAAAAAATTCTCAATGAATTCGGCTGATAAAAAAAAAAATTCTAAAATTCCTATCACCCTCTGTTTATGCGCATGTAGTCCTACGCGTCACAAGTAGACCTTTTCAATTTGTCATACAATTTCTCAATAAAATTCTCAATATATATCGTTATCTCATTCACATATATATATATATATATATATATATATATATATATATATATAAGGAAAACCACTTGTGTTGACATCAATGACCAGTTTTAAATTTTTATCTCATATATCTATCTATCTATCTATCTATCTATATATATATATATATATATATATATATATATATATATATATATCATATATATATATATATATATATATATATATATATATATATATATATAAATATATATAAATATATTTAGTTTATGAGGAACTAGGTAATCTGTATGCATTACACTAACGAGGATAAATAAATAAATAAATATATATATATATATATATATATATATATATATATAACAAAGAATGTGTCTAAACAAAAAAGGTCGACTAGGGTATTTCTAGAATGTAATGTTTCTTTTGACAAAGTAAAATTTGTAATGACTGTGCTCTATAGAATGTGATTGAGGTTTAGCGTATTACAAAATCCACTCATCACGGAAAAAAAATATAGGGAAACATTTGAAATTCATTGACCGAGAAGCCATTGCTACTGTCGGTGGTAATTGATAAAATCTTTGTCAAAACAATTTTCCAGAAAATAGGTTTCCTCAGTCCACTCAGTGTTTTTGCTGTTTCCTGTATTAATGGTAGATTCCTTGAGTTCCATGAGCTACCCATTTTAAATGTGCCTGTCGTTAAAGATCCACTAATGATACACTACAAGCTTCATTTGCTCTAAGTCATTTTAATCATTGATCTGAGAAAGCAGTTCTATAAAGTGGACCATTTAGATATTTCCGGACGAGTTTGGTGCCATGCATGACAATCATATAAATTTCTTGAGTCGACGAGGCTATTTTAGAATTTGACTCGAATTTTTTACGCATGTCACTCCAAACAATGCGTGAGTGCCACTAGCACGCAAGGGGTTTACCGAAAGTGAGAGCAGGAGTAGAGAGTACGTTTCACGAAATTATATAGAGGAAGACGTGGATCATGATGAAGGCATCAGAAGATGTCGATTGAAAATACATTTGAGTATTTGAAGTTTATAGCTATAAGGGAAGCAAGTAGGAGGACGATCCCCATTTCTAGTCTATCCTCTATTACTATACGCACTGATATTCTCCACTCTATTCACTATACTATTTCTTCAGATCACTATACGGTTTGCTTTCCGAGTGATTATTATCGAGCAGGTGCTATTATTACAATTAGTGTTATTCGAAGGCGTCTGTGACTAGTATTGTTCAACGGCGTATATAGTTGTAGCTGAGATTACAAAGTCTCTACTACAACGAGCATTGCGAAAGCGGCAACGAGTATTCGTTGACAATACAAAAGTTTCAAATGAGTGTTCGTTGACATCACAAAACAAGGTATACTGTTTTTTTTTTCAAGCATTTCATGATAAATACAATGTTCTAATCATATTTTTTTCAATATTTTTAAAACATGGATTTAACATTTTAAATCTTTATAAATAAAAAAGTTATACACTCAGACGCACATGTATATATATATATATATATATATATATATATATATATATATATATATATATATATATATATATTAATCTTATATATATATATATATATTAAGACGATCTTATATATATATATATATATATATATATATATATATATATATCATTCGATTCACTTCTTCTCTCCTAACTATGGGTTAAATAGCAAGGTGTTCTGTGTCGTGATTGGCAACCAGTCTAGGAAGAGAGTTGTAAATTCAAAACTGATAAAGATGCCTTGAGAAAAATCTTTATTACGTTTCGACTAAAGTGCTTTTTTTTAAAAAAAATATTTCACCTCAATCAATGCTTTAAAAGCACTAAAACACAAAAATTGTGGAAGTGAATAAGATCTTAGTGAAGTGAAATGACTATAAAAGAAGGGGTTTCGGGGAGATAAAAATGGTGATTGGCGTTGCATTTAAATATTTTGGGTTTACAGCAGGCAGCTTTATGAAGTGATGGTACAACAATCAATCATTTAAGCTAGAAAGTTACAAACATTGTACAAAACTAGCTAGCCACGTGTAGGAGCGACAGAAAAAAAATGAGAAAAGCCCTAACATATATTGGAGTATTTGTTTTTAAAAAAGCAACTCCCTATAGTATTGGAAATGTCATGTGCAGATTATATCAGGAAGAAAAGCTGGCCATTATGTTGTATCCAGAGCTGGACAACTTGAGAGGTCTCAAATAATGAAAGCTTGCAAACACGCAAAAAACTATCGACTAGAAAAATATGAACCCGGATGAGAGTACAAATTTTTCTTCTTCTTCTCTTTCTTTCTTCTCCCTCTTTCACATATTTTCTCTACTCTGACTTTACCCTTTGTCCTCCCATTAAACTTGCCAGTAATAGCATATGTGTAGAAATAATTTAATAGTAAAATAGTTGATCTTTTGACTACCTGAACAAAACATTATAGCTCAGCACTTTTAATTTTTTTGAACTGTTTATTGAGCACTTTTTAAAAATATAACCGTTTCCGAAACAAGATACACATTGTCTGTAATCACAGTTTTGACAGTCATTCACACCTGTACTAACAAGCAGGATTATTTTTCTTTTTTTTTTTACTTCTGATGATGGCTATGCCGTCCGAAACTAATCGAAGGACCTAATTTAAATAATGACAGAAAAATATTAATATCCAACCCAGTTTCTCAGAAATTTTTATTTTTTTTTTGTATTTTTTTGTATATATTTTATATATATATATATATATATATATATATATATATATATATATATATATATAAATATAAAAAATTTAAATCATACGTCGAATTCGACGGTAGAGTCGATTATATATATATATATATATATATATATATATATATATATATATATATATAAGCATAGGCCTGACGTTCATTGGTTAATCTAGACATACTCATAAGTATATTTTTTTTTTATTCTAACCTTATGCGCCCCTTACGAAAAGAGGTACAGATTTGTTTTTTTTTAATTTTTTAATAAATCATTTTTATCACAAGTTATCTACCATCGGCTGAAGATATACCATCTTAGTACTGAAACATTACAGTTTTTGTGTAGCAATTTAAAATGTTTTTATTGTAATTTATTATAATAAAAATATTATAATAGTATTTTGCTCTACTTTGTACTGAGCACTTTAAAAAAAAATTAAATGCTATGACCTGTGGATTTTTACTCCTTCTGTTCTCTTTTGAATATATATATATAGATATATATATATAGTAAACAAAATAAATGTCTAATTATACAAGTTTTATGTAGATTTTTATGGCTTCCTTTCGTTGTGTGAGGTTTTAAAAATTTGTTGTTTTGAAGCAAAGAAAATATTTCTCTAGTTTTAGCCACTAAAATTTAGATTGTGCGCTTGAGAAAGTTAAGCGAATGTGCGGATATAAATGGGTTGTTTCTGCTTATCTATTTTTTATTGGGTAATTAATGTTAAGTTCGTCATGTTCCTCTGCTTACCCCTGTCTTTAAAATAATAGAGTATGAGAAGAAATTATAATTAAATGTAAAATCAAGTCTAATGAGATAGACGGGAGTAGGAAACGCACCGATTTTAATTAAGGTTACCAGGTATTATACCGTCTTTGATGGCACTTTTCAGTTGGAAGGGCAAGTCAATTAATTGACTAATAATACATCACCGACATTTTATTGGGCTCCCTTGATCTTTAAATACTCACATTTTAACAGGCACTGCCACATATATATTGATAATGAGTCGTAACATATTCAAGCACACAAAAGCCTCACATCTACAGACTCGAATATGCATATAATCCTTTAGAGACTGTCAAGAATTAAAAACACACTTACACACACTTACACTGTTCGCCTGAAAAATTTCAGAAAAATGTCTCTTCTACTTATGATTGTTTGTGACACTGTGCGTGAGATGGGATTTTTTAATGCAAGTCCACTTCAGTATGTGGGCGATTATGACTCTCCACACATTCTTATTTTTTGTTAATCCGTGAAATTACTATGATTAAAGATGGTAGTGTGATTTCGCGTTGGCCTATGTACGGCTTTGACTCATCTTAATACTCTCTACTAACCAAGTTAAGCGAGTCCATCTGCCCTGCTATTTCAATGCTAGCTGGTTTAGAGATGGATTCATGCCTTTTCTAATGGAACCAATGCAAAATGAACGTAGCAGACTAGAAATTTGAACTCTAGCCCGCTACATTTTTTACGCCGATAACCGTTAGCCTAAACGCACATGAAATATGGAATTAAAAGGACAAATAAAAAAAAATCGCTCATTTCTTTTTGGAAATACTCTGCTTTAGCAGACATATAGAAGTACGTTTTTAATGCAAATACATACAGACGCCCAAAAATAGGACATGCAAGCGTAGGCGATCATGTATCTTTCGATACATGACTGACGAGGCAGATTTTTCCCGCAGTATGTCGCCATTGCTTTCTGAATTAGGCCGGTTACAATCCAAGTATACAGAACCCGGTCTGTCCTATTATTTACCCATAGCTGGGGGGGATAAGAAAAGGATTCATACTTTTCCCAAGGGTAGTAACACGTAAGTGAATGTAATGGATTCGACTAAATTCGAACCTGGCTCTCAATCCCAGCCGCTATCCATTACTCCGCATGGTGCCTTTCTCTCTCTCTCTCTATATATATATATATATATATATATATATATATATATATATATATATATATATATATATATATATATATATATATATATATATATATGAGATGAATAATAAAAGCTAATCAGTCAGTTATGTGTTATGCGTGATACACGATTAGGCGATCATGTATCTTTCGACATGACTGACAAGGCAGATTTTTCCCACAGTAGGTTGACATTTCTGTGGTAGACCAGTTGTCATCCAAGGCTACAGAACCCAGTGTGTCCTGCTATTTAGCCATAGCTGGGGTGGGGGAGAAAAGGATTCATACCTTTCCCAATGATATTAGCATGTAAGTGAATGTACTGGATTCGACTGGAATTCGAACTCGGCTTTCAATCCGAGCCGCTATCCACCATGCCTCTCTATACACTGCACTATACGCAAGTAAAATTTTTATTTTGATCGGTAATTGTTGACAAATCTTCCTATAGCAAAAATAAAAAAAAATATTTAGGTTATACATTTTCCTTTGATCATAATGTTAATCTTTTGCAATTTTCTTTTATTTTTATTTATTTATTTATTTTATTTTTTTTTTTTTTTTTTTTTTGAAGAGATTAAGAATCATATATTTTCGGTGACCGGTTGCGCTATACTCAGGTAATTTTTTTTTCTCGAGGGGTTAAAATTCATGCAGAAGAAATATCAGTGGTAGCACTAAAGATGAAGTCGGCTTATACCCTAGTATATACCGTATTTATTTAGTACTGATTTCCAGCCTCTTGTCTCCCTATGTAAATAGATTAATATCAATCCACGACATGCGATTTAATTTTACTCGCCTGTATATCCAGTAACTGATTTCATATCACTCTTGCTCGGTTCAGATTATGAATCCCGTTAATTCAGGAAAAATGATACATTCTTATACACGTAATTTATGATGGGTTGTTTTATTATTATTTATTATTATTATTATTATTATTATTATTATTTTCTTTGATTTCTGGCGTTTACACATTTCTTTCCGGGACCCGCCCAGGGACCTAAGGTTAGAAATGGCGTCATGACACTTTCCACTGACAGAAAAAAAAAAAAAAAGAATTAAATTACATAGATAAAGCCCTTCGTAAAGTGTAGGCTGTACTTGTCAGAACAATTTTTTGTATCTCCTTGAGGCATGGACTTCCAGGAATCCCTTCATTTAGTCTACTGCAATCTTTTCCAACCAGTCCTAGGGCTCCAACTTCAACAGGGATTATTATTATTATTATTATTATTATTATTATTATTATTATTAAAACATATGTAACATTTACGATAGAAAGTCTTTCCATTTTTGGAAAAGAAGTATCACAAAAACACGAATTATATTAAGACTTTATCCAAGCCCCTGATCATCTGAACGTAATTTTAGATTAGCGTGTAGTAAGTTACAGCAGGGAGTAACCTTTAGTTACTACGATGGCATATTTTCTTTTTAACAAACTAAAACATAAGCAATCATTTTAGATGTAGTATATCGAAATTAGTATCATGACGTCTTACACCAGTTCACAACTATAAAGGTTTTTGACTCAAGATAAATTTGTTGACTGATTTATTTTTTTACGGCTTATCAACATTTTGCAAGTTATTTAAAGCCAGAACATATTTTCAAGGCGTAAAACATTTTTGGGGGGTGGGGGGGCGATATAAAAATATACTGATAGGTGGGTTCATAGCTTTCCCAAGCGTATTTCCGCGTAAGTGAATATACCGACTGGAATTGGAACTCGACTTTCAGATTAACAATTTCGAGTTGTTATCCATTACACCACCCGCACATCCAAGCTCAACAGCAACTGGTATTTCCAAGCTGTCACCCATCTTGGTACTAGTCTCAACGTTACTTAAATGTAGCGATCGAAAGAGAACCGGTGTTTCAACATAATATGGACATAAATCTTCTTCAACATAAGGGTAACGATTGAAAATAAAGCAAGACGGTAGAAGGCTAATAACAAATAAATGTTTTACTGACACCTGTGAATATTGTTCTGAAAATTCGTGTCTGAATAGACTTGATATAACGGTGTGTTTTATTTACAGGTTTTTGTTGGTGGCATTTGCAACATGTTTCGTTAAAGAGAAAGAAAACATATTTCAGTCCAAACTGTAACACTTCTTTTTTTTTTGTAGTCAGTCGAGGACATTAAAACACCTGTTATAAATAGCTATTCGGTGTAAATATCAAGAGATGTTTTATTCGATTCTTTTATTAGCTTTTGTATACTCATCCTTGGTCCGAGCACGTTCGCTTGATACAACCAACCAACACATGCTTTTGACATATACAACAAAGTAAACGGGGTGTGGGACATCGAAACGATCTATATGTGTAAAATAAATAAAAACTATATTATGTCAAGAACGAATATATCCAAAGTCAAATATTACCTGCGAGAAAATTAAATCCGTTTTCTATGAAAGAACTTTTCGAATTTTATTGATGACCAGAAGGTGTTATACGAAAATATATTTTAAGAAATATAATTTCGCATACTTCCTAAAACAGACTTTATGGAACATTGTCTGGGTTCATGTTAGTGTCTTCGGATTTTTCATATAATTTAAAGCCAACATTTCCATGCCAAACAGGAATATTAAGAATTTGTCAGTTTCTTTATTGTGTCCTCATTTAATAATCTGAGCGGAGTTTGGAACCTGTCCAGGATTACGGACACTGAGAGAGGATCTCACTACGAAAAGTTAGCCAAATTTGGTCGCTGAGCAGTAACCCACACCAAGGTAGCACTTAAAATACCATGTCTATCTTAGTTTTAGTACAAATTTGCAGATATAATGCTCACAGTGAGGCACGAATTGACTATTAGGAGTTTGCGATATTGACTTCTTTTCCACTAGCTATTCCTAGGCGCCGACACTTTCTGTGGTCGATGCAATTAAGAATACGTGAAGCTAAACAAACACCACGTGGAGGAGTGCTGAAAAGTTCAGCGCCTGACCAAAAAGGAATTTAAAAAAATAAATACTTATGTAAGCATAGATTTTTTTAATCATTTTGAATGACTTCTTGGTCGAACCATGATATATTCACCACTCCTTCATTTCCAGACATAGTGATTTTACAAGCCTAGCTTAGATGTGGCACAGGGCCGAAAGTAGGGGGCACCCAGTGAGGATCGAACTCACTACTCAGTCGTAATTGTTCTAGCAAGCAAGACAAGCTTATATATATATATATATATAACCTAGCAAGACAAGCTGATATATATATATAACCATTGCAACCATTACACCGCCTATATATATATATATATATATACATATATATATATATATAACTAATAAAAACAAAAACAGAATATACCAATAATTTTGATTTTAAAAAATGCTACACCCATAAAAAAAGAAAATAACTCACTCAGAAGGAAAATTCTGGAGAGTGCCGCCATAGAAAATTATCCAAATATTAATTTACGCCCAGGCTTTTTCCCTATTTCACCTTTCTTAACAAAATTAATACTCTTAAAAACAAATATGCACAACAGATTCATAAAATCGAAAGAAAATGGCTGAATACATCAACAGGGATATAATGACAATATTCTCCACACGTGACAATCTCTGACGTTATTTTTCAGTTAAAAAAAAATATGAAAATAGCGTTTCTCTACATTCCAGTTGCTAGGTATATTCTGTTTTTGTTTTTATTAGTTACTTTGTTCATTTAATTTCATTTTCGTATTTTGCTTTGATAAAGTCCACATTGGACGAAACGCGTCAGCAATTACCAGTTTTCCTATTGTCATTTTTATTCATAAATATTGTCTTCTCTACCGATTAAATCGGAGAACTTTTCATATATATATATATATATATATATATATATATATATATATATATATATATATATATATCATATTAAGAAATGGACAAGGTCCGACAATTTATTTACCAAAGACATTTTTATGTTTAACGTTGTTATTTATAGATACATAATATAAATAACAACGTTAAACATAAAATGTCTTTAATAAATATATATATAAATATATATATATAATAAATATATATATATATATAAAAGGCCCCACGTGTGTTTCTTATAATATGTAAAGTATATAGGTTAGTTAATAAAACAAGGACAAACGAAAGGGTACCAATATATTCAGTATGATATATATTAATTGTTAATTGTTGACCACATGACAGAAATGAAACGTAGCTTTAAAATTTTGATCGGTGTAAAAAGCGTTAGTTAAGTCTATTATTACTTGTGGTGGAGTGAGATTGTAGACATAGATGAAGGGAGTTATAGTTTAGGGAGGGGAAACAAATTGTAGCCAAAATTGCCCGACCAAGTTGTCAAGTTTAGAAAGACGGACTATGCTTAGAATAACGTGTGATGAGAAAAAAAAATGAAGTCGAACAATGGAATGTATAATAATAAAATATTATTAAATGAAATGAAAGAAAAAAGAAGGAACAAAAAAAATGGATAAAAAATTTTGGATAAAAATTTGGAAATCTATTGTTAACAAAAAGTGGGTACAGAAAATAAAATAAAATAGATGGACACAGAATTGTCCGAAAATTCCAAACTTAAAACCTTTCTTTTCGTGCTCCATTTCTATGATATGATTAATAATTAACATTTCATAAATGTTTATCTTACTGATTATATTGGTACACTTGTCTATATTATTTAATGAAACATGTATGAATGGAAAAATGCTGTCTAAATACACACAATATATATATATATATATATATATATATATATATATATATATATATATATATATATATCCTCGAGCGCTTAGCCTTGGAGCGGGTAGAATGGAGGTCAACGTGTTTTAGTGAACTCAGCAGTTTTCATTCAGCTTGTCTGAATCGTCTTCAAGAAGCTAGAGCAAGATCTAAAAGGTCTGCCAATCTAACAGTTATCTCATCCCGCAATCCTTACTCTTGCTCCCTATGCGCACTCCTTTGTAAATCACGGGTCGGTCTTAAATACCATTAAGATTATCGCACAAAATTTCATAACTCAATCAATTATGTTGTCAGATCCTCATACGTCAAAACCGACGGTAGAGTCCATTATTATTATTATTATTATTATTATTATTATTATTATTATTATTATTATATACATATTATTCAATAGTTTTTAATATTTTTTACGGTTTACGTTAGAACCAAGAAGATTCATCAAACCTCTTTTCCATTAGCTTCTAACACGTTAAAAAGTGAATTCGCCCCTTTTATTTGTTATGTTATAATTCTGAATACACGCACACACACACACACACACACGCACGTACACACACACACACGCATATATATATAAATATATATATATATATATATTGAACAATAAAAAAATGTTAAAAAATTAAAATCTTCAGACACACTGGGTTGTAGATTAATATTCTTTCGTTTTATTTTCGACTTGTTTCAAGCCAACATAGACATCATCGGCAGAAGAAATATCTCTGCTTGCTGGTAGCAGTGAACTACAGAAAAAAATCTATATTAAAAATCTATACAAAATCTAAATCGAATATATATATATATATATATATATATATATATATATATATATATATATATATAATTCAACAGTTTTTAATATTTTTACAACTTACGTTCGAATCGAGCAGATTCATCAGGCCTGTTTTCCACCAGCTCAATTGTCTAACACGTTAAAAAGTGAAAGTGTGCGTTTCATTTTTTTCATATTTGATTGTATAACACTTTATACGCAGGAATAGTTTTTTATTCAATTTATCTTGCATCAGGACGTGTAACATTAAAAGAAATCTGAAGCAAAAATATTTTTTCAATCATATATCTAAATAGAAACTGAATTACACAAAAAGTACAAATAAAAAAAAATAATTAAGCCCTAATCGATAATAAAACTATTCTGTGCCATAGAAACTCGTGATTTTGGCTTTCAATACACTAGTATACGAACATTTTGAATTCATATGTTTTCAGCGTCAAACAATTGCATAAAATGCGAAACGTAGAACGAACATGTAAAAATAATCCTATACGTAGATTAGTAGTGTTATGATTCGCACATAACTACACATCTTAACAGTGGAGACTCTTAAGCAAATTTTCAAATCAAGAGGTAAAAATTCAATATTTTTATGGCAATTTTATTTCAACAAAAACATCGTGAGTTTATTCAATTTTATTCCTTCAAATACACATTTTTCACATTTTCTAAGAACATGTGACGATTGTTTTCATCTGTTTAAACTCCATCCAAGATTGTTCAGTTGAATGTATTTGTTTCAAATGCATTATTCAAAAATATAATTGTATGGTTTTAAGAGTGAAGTGAAACATTTTTATTTTGTTTCTAGAGTTTTCATTTCACAAACATATAGAAAACTATCCAGCTTGCTACTTTTCAAGCACGATACATATATCTTGTCTATCTAGCAGTATGCACATATATATTTGGGAAGCAATCTTTCTTTCAAACATGTTGCGTTGAATATGACACAAAAGGAAAATTTAATATTTTATTTATTTTTTCCCAGCATTCTTACATTTTTCCATTTGTCCATCGTGCTTGGAACCATAGAAAATTCCAACCATTTTATCACGCCCTTACTTCCACCAAAGTACATTTTCCTTGTCATTCATATTCAACAAAACACATATATATATATATATATATATATATATATATATATATATATATAGAGAGAGAGAGAAGAGAGAGAACAGAGAGAGAGAGTCATCAGTTCACGAATTTAATTCGTTCCTAAAGGCCGTTCGTAACCCGAATCTATTTTGCCAGTAGGAATCAATGTAGATAAAAATTCACAGCACAATAAAATTGGAAAAGAAAAGTACGGAACAACACAGGAATGTATACAACACGGCGGTCAACTCAGAAATGATTCCGTTCGGGTTAACACGGTTCGGCTGTGTTCCAGAAACGAAAATTTGTTCGACAATCGAGGCATTTTCATCTTGTATTTTCTGTTCGAAAACAGATTTGTTCGACAGGGAGACGTTCGAGAACCGATGTTCCTCTCTCTCTCTCTCTCTCTCTCTCTCTCTCTCTCTATCTCTCTCTCTCTCCGTGTGTGTGTGTATGCGCGCGCGTGTGTGTGTGTATGCGCGCGCGTGCGTGCGTGTGTGTGCATATTGATATAATAATAAAGAACGGTTACATTGATGATCCGAAGTTCTGTATTTGTTTTTTGTTTTGTTTTTTTAAAAAAAAAAAAACGCACGATACAGAAGTAGACCCTAGATTATAATATATATATATTTTTTTTAATATGATTCCATCGCGACACAGAAATTACTATGTTTCGAACCTGGACAGCAGTATTCAAGTTTCATTACAAAATTAAACCTTAACCATTGGGTGGCAACCCCTACTTCCATCAAAGCAGAGACCCCTTGATAATGAAAAACAAACCCTAGATCACACCTCCATTTCAAAACTATAAATGAGAAAATATTCCGTTGCTTAGTTATTTCAAACGTCGCTTAAGGATGAAACTGCCACCCAATAAAGGTTTAATATTGAAATTAAATTGAATACTGCTGACCACTTTCGAAACATTGTAATTTCTGTGTCGCGATGGAATTATTATTTAAAAAATAATCATAATATATATATATATATATATATATATATATATATATATATATATATATATATATAATTAATGCATTTATTATTAATTTAAATTTTAACTTAGTGAATACCGTGTTTGAATTTTACGCCGCGTTTATATTTTTAAACGTTGGAGGGCTCAGCTTCGAACTCTACCGAAGAGCACGCACAAACATACACACACGCAGATACACGCATAGACACACACACACATATATATATATATATGTGTGTGTGTGTGTGTGTGTGTGTGTGTGTGTGTGTGTGTGTGTGTGTGTGTGTGTGTGCACGTGCGTGCGCATTTATAGATCATGATTTGGAATAAATATTCGTTCGTTTTTCAGTAGGTAACATTTAAACACCTTGATTCATTTAACACGTGACAGATACACACACACACACACACAGAAACATATATATATATATATATATATATATATATATATATAACCCAGAAGGAAAACTCTGAATTCAAAACTTGCGGAGGGTCGTTTGGGGACCTCGTGGCATTCAGTGCACCAGGTCTCTGTATTCGTCCCTTCAAAACCACTATAATCAAAGCTCATGTGTCGTTGTCAGGCTGTCGGTTTCCTGGAAACTGATCTGCTTGACCCTCCTACGTCAAATATCGACGGGAGAGTCGATTATTATTATTATTATTATTATTATTATTATTATTATTATATATATATATATATATATATATATATATATGTGTGTGTGTGTGTGTGTGTGTGCGTTTGTGTGTGTGTGTGGATTTAAAATTTTCTGTATATGAAAATGAAAATGGAGAAAAACGTGATTCATTTTTGGTATTTCCCGAATATTTATTGCTAGAAAGGATAATTAAAACTGCACAAGCTACAAAGACATGACACATTTCCAGAGATGCTACCATAGCTGATAGCTCTATTTCGTTGGTGTCTCTGCAAGATCAGATGTGGTTGACCAAATCGAAACATTGATTAGAAATTACCCAGATCACATGACACGAGATATCCCAGAAGTATTCCACATTTCTCATATGAGCGTCGTAAAACAATTAAAATAGCTGGACGCATGAAACGCTACGATTTTTAAAGGAAAATCGTTAGTGGTCCTCATTGCCACTATTCAATCACAAAAAAAAATGTCCCGAGGATAACGGACTGATCGATTATTAACCACTTGAAAATACACTTTCCATCCGAAGAATGTGATGCAGTGTTTCTAGTAGAATGAAATAAGCATTGTGTATTATAAAATCCTACCCGCTCGGCCCGGTGGCTAGGATCAAAGTGTAGTATCTGCGCTCTGTGAGCTGCCGGGTCGGGTGTCTGTCGAACTCTCTGCTTGCAGAGAGGAACCCGGACGAGTTTTGGTTGGTTATTTATTTTTGGCTGGGCCTAAGGGCTCAGAGATACCCACATTTAAAAGGCCTTGTGCCACATTCGATCCCTGTGGGTGGATTGATAAATACCATAAAATCCTTCCGCAATATTATAAGTTTGAATTGCGACAAGTACTCGTCCTGGGTATGAAGATAAACAATATCCGGCAGCAAGGCCTCTGAACCGGAGGTTTTGAGGAGCGTGGAACCACATTTTAATGACTGTTATTCCCAGGTCCAGTCTGACACGGGTGGCAGTACTTGCTAGGGTCCCAACTATGGGCAAATAGCTAACCCCCAACCTGGGGTCAAAACAATGAAAGTGTAGAAATATTTCTATGGTAAAAATACCAGTAATATCTTAAAAAAGAATTACCAGCAATACTTTTTGAAAAAAATATTACCAGCAATACATTTTGGAAAAAAAATATTACTAGCAATACATTCTGAAAAAGAAATATTACCAGCAATACATGTAACTCTTGACAAAAACCCTCTTTACAAAAATACGTCAATGAAACCTAATCTACAAATTGATTTCTTAGAAAGAATACACATTCTATTCATAGGAACCTATCCTAAAAATCTTGTCGACATTAAATAACCCATTAGGTAGTTAACTTAGAATAAACCTAAGCAAAAAATCCGAAACTTAGTTACAAACTAAGGTGTTTAATAATAGCCATTGATGAAAAGATTCCGAAATTGTCCAACCAAAAATGTGAATGCTTCCATCAGTACAACGCCAAACGTCACGTCTTCTTGCAGAGACGACATAAATTAGTACAGGTTGACTAGGATGTCCTACTAAACCTGACGTCATCACCAGACCTTGTACCTTTAGATTACCCCTTCCTTCGCCCCTTTTGTAATCTTCAGTTTTGCAGAACACGTTCGATTTCCTGTATTTGTAATATTCAAAACAGTGGCAATATCTCTGGCTTCAGCATTAATACTGTCGATACAGTCATCAGGAGCCGTCTTATTTTTATTCGGTCGAGTTAGTACGGACATTTATCACACCAACCATGACGGTCCTGCATCAAGATCGGAAGGTCATTAGGGTCGCATTTTGTGTCATGCCATAACAGGTCAATATAGGTGGTTGTTGGGTGACCAACCCGTCATTCTCCATAGCTAGATGAACAGAGCAGTAGATCACTCGTAAGTTGTTGTTTTGCCTACAAGAAATGTCCTGCAAAGCGTATTATGTGTTCGGGTAAGTTTGTAGAAATATCAGGGATGGCTCCATAGAGTTGTGATTCAGTTGGATGTTGTTTTAAGAAATGTTAAGTATAACTCTCAACAGACATCAAGGTTAGACTCTAGGGTTTTAGTTAATGCCCATGCAGTGGCACAATACATTAACACCGCCTTTGCAGTGACTCGGTGAGGTTTACTTGATAGATTAGATTTCCAGTTCATAGTACATAACTATTTTTTAAAATAATGACTTGGACTTCAATATTCCAATTAATATAGGCTTTAAAAGTGTCAAATATCTAGACGTAAAATTAGATATCATCAACCTTACTGTGGAACTGCACAGGAAAAATAGTGTGTCCAGATACGTCAACTTCACGTCAAACATCTCCGAGCAGATTACTGATACGACAAGCAAAGTTATCGAACTCAGGCTATCTCACAGTTCTTCGTCCGAAAGCAATTCTGACAAGATAAAATACGTGTATGTATCAGCGTCACAAGCGGAGAGTCACGTTGGAATTGTTAGAAGTTCGTGATGTCAATCAGGTTACAAGTAAAGAGACAAAAAAAGTTCATATGGTTTAATCCCACCGCGTTCAATGCTAGTAAAGACAAAATTTGTCAAAATACATTTACACTATTTTGCAAGCACTTTCCAGGTAGCAATGCGCGCCATAAAATCTTTCATAAGATTACTGGAAAACTCAACTATAATACTATGACCAACATGGAAATGATCATTAAGGAGCATAACCAGAAATTGCTGAGGTGTAAGTCCACGCCTAATATAAATATGTGCATTTGTCGTAAAACAACAGGTGTCCCTTAACGGCATGTGTTTGACAGAAAACGTTGTTTATAGTGCTGAATTCAAAGTAGAAAGACTCTCTACGAAGACTTACATTGGTTGTACAGAGGATGCATTCAAAAGGAGGTACTATAATCATATAACATCTTCCAGGTTGCAAAATAAGTATTGCAGTAGCTCCGCCCTGTCAAAATATGTTTGGAAAATAGAGGACGAAATGGGTTCTCCTTCAAATATAACATAGGATATAGTGAAAAAAAAGTAGGAGTTACACCGATGGCGAGCGGGAGGCAGTGTGTTAGGGGTTGGCTAAATTCTGGAAGTTATACTAAGATGAGATTCTAGCAATTTTGATGTTCGCGGATCATGGGCGTCTTCACTAAAGCAAATTCTAATTTATAATATGTAACCCGGATGAGGGCCACTTCCGGTCAATGAAAGAAATGATTAAATCGCCATGTTTAAGGCCAACTATACGAAAACTAAAACTAACTAGCCTGCCGATCCTTCGATTCGATGGTGAAACTTAAGTAGCTCTGGTTTTACTATTTATTCTCTACTTTTATTGCAATTTCATATATATATATATATATATATATATATATATATATATATATATGTGTGTGTGTGTGTGTGTGTGTGTGTGTGTGTGTGTGTGTGTGTGTGTGTGTGTGTAGGCTGATCTTTTTGCAGGGATGAGTGACGACAGAATGCCAAAGGTGCTTATGTAGAGCGTGACAATGCACAACGAAGTGTTGGCTCAGGTATAAAGGCAAGCTAAAGTATAACCTCTCGGCTGTCAATGTGCTTCATAATAAATTTGAGTGGGTTTCCCTGGATATAAATAACTGGAGATATTTGTGCCAGCTTGGTAACAGTTTGAAATCAATCGTATTGAACGGCACAGAGACAAAAGAGAACGACGAAAAGCGTCGTCAAATTTTCCTGTTGCTATGTCCGAGATCCTTGCTGTAGCAGAATGTGGACTTTTATGCAGGTGACAAATTTATATCTGCACCGATAATGTGGAGAAGATTATAAATAAATACAATAATAAAGTTTTAAACCAATTTAAAAACTTCGGTGATAATACAAATTCCAAATTAAATACTGTTAACCAATAAATACTATCAATCTAATTGCAGGAATTCTAACGAATGCCCATTGAAAAATCAATGTATGACGAACTCTCTTGTTTATCTAAGCACTATTTGAACAATAGAAAATCCAACTTTTGAAAAATTTTATATTGAGAGCACTAAGAATTGTTTTAACACTAGAGGTATCAACATATCTTATCCTTCACCAGTAGTACTTACAAAAATAGTACTTCTCTTTCTAAATATTTCTGGAATTTCAAAAAAGTTAATAAAAAGCCTACAGTAAATTGGAAAATATTAAAAATAGCTAGAACGTATAGATCTTTAAATGCTTATATGAGAAAAAAGTATGAAATGACTCTTTATTAAACCAAAGAATGGAACTAACTGTATATTGTAGGCATACTTTACCTTTTACCTTACAATATTGTTAAACTTCGAATTCCATAATACTTTTTCTTACGGTAATAATTGGTAGAGGTATACCTTATATTTTTTACTATACTGTTGTGAAAAATTGATTTAGATATAATATAGATCTGTATTGATGTCTAGTTAAAATTATTAACATCTTATATGGATGCTGAGATGCCTAGTTAATATTATTAACATCTTATGTTGATTAGGAGAAAGTCGTTTTGAATTTATTATTATAATTTTTTAACCGGTTTTTAAAGAAAACTTTTAATTATCAACTACAAATTTATATGCAAGAAGATAACCAAGCATATAACTAGCTAAATCATCCCTCTACAACTTTTCCGTTAACTTCCTGAGAAAGGTGAACATCATACGTCTCTATATTTTACGAAATAATATAATAACTGATATAGAAAAGCCGACTTTCGAAAAAATTTATATTAAGAGTACTAAGTCGGATTTTCTATATCAGTTACAAATTATGTACACAACTTCATGTCATGACCTATATATATATATATATTTTTTTTTTTCTTTTAAATTGTTTCAAATTTTAGCATGGGTCTCATATTTGATTGGTCAATCACGGTAAAGCCACAAACCTCATTTTAATTCCGCTTTCTTTTCGTCTTCTCTTCCGCTTTCAAAAAAGATGTAGTAATCTGCTTTTGAAATTAATCGTTCACTCACCAGTAATTTACAATCGCCCTCTGAGACACATTTATAACGTTGAAACAAGATTGCTCTTGTGTAGCGATTTTAACATGTTTTTGTTTTAATCTCCGATCCTAAATTTTATATATATATATATATATATATATATATATATATATATATATATATATATTTTCGAAATACGAAATGTAATCAGAAAGTAATATATATATATATATATATATATATATATATATATATATATTATTTTTGATTACATTATGCTGGCAAGTTTCTCTGTCATTATTCGCATCTCATTTCGTATTTCGAAATCTTTTTCATCGCTCATTTTTCGATATTTACCTTCCCTTTTTCCGATTTGTTTTTCCTTTACATCTTCACGCATTCGCTCCATTCGTTTTACTTTGTAGTTGTTTAAGTGCTAAATAATATCTGGCCGAGTATCCTTCAAGTGTTTCAATTCATTTTTAATGCAAACGTTTTCAACGACGATGAAAACAAAATAACAGCTAAAAATAATTCCATCTTGTGTATTCCTGTCCTATGCTCTCCGATATACAGCATTTCTCAAACTATATGTAAAGACATCATATACGCATGTACAATCGCATTGCCTATATATAAAATGTTTATTCAAAATCTAATCAACAAATTCATAAATACAGTGTAACCCGGATATAAGAGACCCGGATATAAGAGAAACCCGGATATAAGAGATATTTTCTCTGGTCCCAAAGTGTTCCCATACTTACCTAAACAAAATTGACTAAACCCGGATATAAGAGAAACCCGGATATAAGATAGATTTTCTCTGGTCCCAAAGTGTTCCCATACTTACCTAAACAAAATAGACCACACCCGGATATAAGAGAAACCCGGATATAAGAGACTTCTTCGCCGCTCCCGACAACTCACTTATATCCGGGTTACACTGTATAATGAATACACACACACATACAGGGTGTGTCAAAATACTTTTACAAACATTAGGAACGGGTTCCGCACACCAAAACAGGGACAATACAATATTCTCGAATATTCAGAACGGTCGATGAAAATAAATAAATATGGCGTTTAATAAGTAATCGGTGTCTTTACTCAAATATGAATATCCACTAAAATAATGCTTAAATGTTAAAATATGTATGTATACGTATGTAAGTCTTTGTATTTTCTAATGAGTAATGTTTGGGTGTGTAACTGTTTTCGTTAGAGTAAGGAATAACGACTCGATTTCGAATTCCAGTCGAATCCATTACATTCACTTACGTGCTCGGGAAAGGTGTGAATCCTCTTCTCCAACCCCTTCCCCAGATGAGTTAATAGCAGGACGGACCGGGTTCTATAGCTTTGTATGGCAACTGGCCTACCGCAGAAAAATAAGGCAACCTACTGCGGGAAAAAATATCTGTTTCGTCAGTCATGTAATACAAGACCTGTTGAAAGCAAAAAGACCAGATGAAAACTAAACCTACGTATCTAAAGAGCTTGAGTAAATTGATGGCAGAATTGGGTTTAGAAGAAATAACAAAAAGACAAGATTGCTTAAGAGCTAGAAGGGACAGAAAATTGTGGAGAGCCATCACCGCAAACTTCCTGAAGGGACACGATACATAAAATAAGAAAAAAAGAAGCTTTATTTTCTACGAGATTTTGTGACATTAGGAAAATCCTAATACGCTTGTATATCTATGTATCTTTTAATCACTTCATCTCAAGCAAAGCGGGGATGCCACTAGCATGCGGTGGTGGGAATACAGAGAGTGAAAGTGAGAGAAAAGACTGAGTATAGGGCTGATTGAGAAAAGGATAAAAGATGAACGAGATTCAAGAAGACAGGATATGGCAATTGACGTTGCATTTAAATTTTTGACGTCTGTAGATATCAGAGAAACAAATAAACGGAACGGAGTTTCACAAGCAGGAAGTGCGAGAAAGAAACTGTTGGAGTAGAGCTGGCGGTTAAATGTAACTATTTCGACTGTAAAACTGTGGGACCAAGATGTCAATCTAGTAGCACGCTTAAATTCATACAATTGGACCACCAGAGAAAATAGCTGTTCAGAGCAGTTGCCATGAAAATATTTGTAGAAAAGACAGAGGAAAGCCACATCACATCTGTGACAAAATGACTTGTTGATAAACTTTAGAAAATTGTTTTCTTTTTTATACCGGTTATATCAAAATCAAACTAATATTAAATAAATCTGCAAATCAATAGTACAAGCAAAATTTTTTGAATACATGTACAATGTGAATCACCTTAGGTAATGCCAAAACAGATTTTTCACTTATTATACAGCGAAGGATCAAGCTGCATCCGCGGATTGAGCAGAGAGATAACCTCCTAAACTCCATATGCCTATCCACGCCTTCTGTATATATCAGTAACTATCACCAAGAGGTAAACACATGGTCGACCCGGTTGCGCCTATGATGCGCATATGTGGGACAAACTGGATGACAGGCTTACTGTCATGTCACATTGAAACACTGCTCCTCGTATGATCACCGAAGTTAAGCAACATCGAGTACGGTCTGTACCTAGATGTATAAATCCTTAGTAATACTATGCGCTGTAAGTTTTGTTGTGTGGTTGGTGCACGTGATAGCAACTCAGAATTGTAAATCGGAGAGACGTGTTCGAATTCCAGTCAAGTTCGTTATATTCACTTCCTTATATTCGCCAGAACTATTGAGGAAAGTATGAATCCACCTGGCTTTAAATAACCTACAAAAAATTGATATGTCGTAAAAAACATATATATAGTGTATATTTAGGCAGCATATTTTCATTCGAATTTAGACATATGTCGATTAGTTTTCGATTTAATGACTTTTCGAAATTTGCCCAAAAATTAATCCGTGAACTTAAGAGGTCAGTCAGTCAGTCATAAACTTTATGTGCCATGCGTGATACACGCTTAGGTGATCATATATATATATATATATATATATATATATATATATATATATAGAGAGAGAGAGAGTGAGAGAGAGAGAGAGAGTGCGATAGGTAAATTGTCACCATTTTATATTCATTTCGCGTATGCGCCTTGTATTTGAATTTGTCGGCTGCACAGTATAGTAAGGTCAGCTGGACGACATCTGTGAGAGAAACGCAATTCACTCCGCCAGAAATTTAGAAACGGCATGCTGTACTTTACAAATATTTCAGGGTATTTGAGTGTCAGTAAGAGGATTAGGAAAGAGGTTGATGAGTCTAATGGCCATTACGAAGTTACGGCAGCTCTGAAAACTCACTCTGATCGTTCTAATAAGAAAATAGCTCCCCATTTCGTTACTGAGGTTTACTGACTCACCACGCAGGCCTACATCAAGTGCCTTGAGGAGTTAGTGGTGCCTTTGGTCAAGAGGGTGACTTCTGAAAGACCCTGTGTTTGGCAAATGACACTGAACTATGCTACACAAGCAGGAGTACCTAGTCATGACCGTCAAACAATTTTTGCGACCACATCACCCCTTGCATCTGGCCACCTAACTCTCCAGGCTGCAATCCTATTGATTATTGTGGGGGTGGCACAGTTGAGCAAGAGACCAAGAAAACTCCTTGTAACAACGAAGATGAACTGAAGGCAAGGATTATGGCAGCATTCACCAACTTAAATAAAGAGACCAGCCATAAGAATTGCAGGAGATTCTGAAGTTGTCTGGAGTTCGTGGTTGAAGCCAACGGCAATTTTATCGAATAAATGTACTCTTTAGTATTACAAGATATTTTTGTCATTTTAGTAAATATATCTGTTAAAATATGTTAAAATAATGAGATGCCTGTGTTATCTATATTTTCTGTAATTTAGAAGACAATTCATCCATCCATCTGTACATATATATATATATATATATATATATATATATATATATATATATATATATATATATATATATATATATATAATGAAAAGAAAAATACAGAAAAAACAAACAAAAATCTGAATATGCAATTATGTAGTATTAATGTTAATATAAAGTCGACGTCGGATGTTTCGGTCTATTTAAGACCATCTTCATGGACATTTTCATTTAAACATAATTAACATTAGAACTTATAAAAATTTAACACAAAAGACGATGGACATAAGAGCCCAACTAATCCAAACAGATAACTGAAATTTTATACAGATCAGCGTTCCGTTTAAATATGATCACGTAGTCGTCACGTGGGCGATGTTAAAACGTATTCGAAGATGCAGATTTTTGTTTGTTTTTTCTGTATTTTTCTTTCATACTGTCGGATCTATATCCATATATTTGCTTATATATATATATATATATATATATATATATATATATATATATATATATATATATATGTGTGTGTGTGTGTGTGTGTGTGTGTGTGTGTGTGTGTGTGTGTGTGTGTGTGTGTAAAAAGAGGGGACTTATAATATAGATTGGATGAATCCTAATAAATGCACCTATAATAAAACATTATTCTCCGCGATGATTTCGGCCATAGCATTTTTTAGAATATAATGCTTTTAATGGAAGTAGTTTGAATAAATAGAAAATAAATTTATTTATTTCGTCCCAATCCATGCGATATAGGTCACTAAGACGCAATGGATTCTAATAGGTGGAAAATAAACTCAGGGAACATTTTTTGCAGAGAAATGAAAACAAAAGAACAGGTTTCAAAAGTCAAGCTAATAATCGATGTCTTATTAAAATTTTTGGAGATCATATTTGTTAGGAAAGCAAGAAGCCGAAACAGATTTTATCAATAATAAATAAATATAATGAAACTTAAAATTTTCTTCCAGACTTAGATTTTCGAAGAAAGTTTATTTATTTACTTAAAGTACTAATATATACATATATGATAATTCTTTTGAAGTGTGCCTGAATTATATACGATACTATCCCATAATTAATATAAAGTTTATTTTAAAACTGAGATAATATGTTATTCTAGGAAGCCAAACCACAATTCTTAACAAATATTTTATAGACTCAATGTAAACTGTTGACTCACAATGACCATGATTTTTTCTTCCAAACTTGATAACTAAACAAAACGCCCCCTTAAGAATACTAACTCTTTGCGTGAACAATCCAACTTAAATAGTATGTACAATACTAACAATAAATTTTTTATTAATTCGAATTTATTGATCCTCATTCCTTCGCATTTATAGCATAAAAATGAAAAACTAATATAATGATTGCGATTATTCTCATGTAAAAACGTGTTAAATAGTTATAAATGTGTAAGATTTTCTAATGAACACAAGCCAACTGCTAACGTAATGAAGGTCTATTAATTGAAATATCGTGATAGCATTACTTACAAGAGGACAGAATAATTAGTTTATGAAGGACAATTCGGTAATAAAGTGGATTTTTTTGTTTGATTAATTATATCTGTAAATTCGATAAGCATAGATTTTAACAAATATGCTTAGAGCCACTTGCAGTCATTACAGATCTGTTGAGAATGATAAAAAGCATCTGGATAGCGTAGCAAAGAAATAAATCACTACATTGAATATTAAACATATAATCATCTCTTTTCTTTATATAGGCAAGCGGACTTTCACGCACACACAGATACACCTAACCAACGGTTGATTTGTCAGGAAGAAGACTTCCTGGCGTCTTTGGTTTACACGGGGACGACCCCAACGTGCAGCACCTTTAGAAAGTGTCTCAAAAACCATACCACGAGTTGACTCAAGCCTTGTGAGTGAAATTAAGCAGACTGCTGTGCTAGCAAGAACTTACAAGTCATCGAGACCGATGGTTTGAGTGTGCTGGCGTTTTTCACATTGTTGATCATACTAGATAACATGCTATCTCCCAGAAACTATAATTAAGGTCTGCTCAGCATGGTTGCAGTATAAATGAAATGTTGGCTCTGTGGGTGCTGAATCACCGCAAATGTGCCTTAGCATGCGTCTGTAATAGGGATTGGTATTCGCCCTTGTGGACGGTTATCCTCTAATACGAGTGGACAGCTGCATATATATATATATATATATATATATATATATATATATATATATATATATATTATTTATTTAAAATTATAACATAAATATGTTATAAAATCACTACAAAATAGCCATTTCGTTTCAACACCTCCGGTGTCTTATCAAGTGATGAGGTTGAATGTAAAATAAATGGTTTTAAAAGTTTCAAATTAATAAACGATCCTTCGTAAGGGGAAAACGCTTTTACAAAAGCTAGAATGACCAATCAAAACACACGGATGTTCTGAAACGAAATGGCTATTTTTGTAGTGATTTTATAACATATTTATGTTATAATTTTTAAATAAATAATTATATCTGCTCTACTCCGTTTGAGCACTCATTTAAGAATAAATTGTTGGTTATTGGAATTTATTCCCGTATACAATCATATTTAATAATATATATATATATATATATATATATATATATTTATATATATATATACAAATTAATATATATATATATATGTATATACACACACACACAAAAGTGTATATATATATATATATATATATATATATATATATAAAGTGTGTTCTGCTTGATTATGCAAAGTTATTTTTTACCTAAAAATATCCAAGTTAAGCAATATATTCTGAAGAATATAAGCTAAAGTGTGTTTGATACTATTTTATTATTTTGTCAATCATTTAAGTTGTCGAAATATACAAAACGTGCTTCTTTTTAATGATTTATGAACTTAAGCCCTAATTTAGTGTTCACTTTCATTATGCAAATGGAAAATAAAACAAGAAAAACACATTTTATACTAAATTTTATTAATTGAATTGTGGCGCATATGACAATACATCGTGTGTTCTAAGTCCTACATTACATAATACATATGTGTAACATGCTAAACAAAACAAAACAAGTCTGTTAATGCAGCTACGAACAAACATGACATCCTCCAATCTTCAAACCCTTTATGAGGCGTCTGTTCACTGCTGACGTCAATGTTTCAATTTCAGAAGGTTTGATTGATCGGCAAGCACTTACAATTGCTTTCCACAGGACTTCTAAGCTGGTGAATTGCTTGTTTTCAGCACTAATCTGCCTCTTGACTATAGACCACAAATTTTCTATTGGATTTAAATCAGGGCTGTTTGGAGGCCATACCATTAAATTTTGCCTTTTGAATCCATGGTCTGATAGCCAATTGGTGGTGCTTCTTGATCTATGCGCTGGAGGATTATCCTGCTGAAATATCAACGATCTTCTTTTCTGAATTGGTTGTTCATCAAGCCAGGGCAGGAAGGCATCTTCCAAACGCCTACAATATGCATTTGAATTTAGCTTAAGCCCTTTGGGTACTTTGTGTGGGCCTATTAGTTTATTTCCGCGGATCCCAGCCCAAAACATCACTCTTCCGCCACCCTGTTGTCGACGAATGCGTACTCCTGCTGGTCGACCATTTAACACCCATCCAGTTGACCACTTATCAGGCCCATCAAGGGTAGCACGGCACTCGTCAGTGAAAATCACATTGCTAAAATTGGTCTTCATGCAACTGTGTGCCCATTCAACTCTTTTCATCTTGTTTGCTTTGGTCAATGGGGGCCTATTGATGGGACTCTTCACTTTGGCAAGGGTCTTGAAGACCTCACAACGGGTAGTTTTACCAACTTTGGGCACTCCAGCGCTTTCAAATATTTTTTTACTAGTTTCATGCGGTTTCTTCCAGACTTCATATTTAATTTTACGAAGATCTCTGGCAGTTAACTTTCGATCGTTTAGGTGTCTTTCTGCATGATTTACCGCCGAAGACGAATGCTTTGATTGTACGGTGGTCTCTATGTAACTTTTTTGAAATTTCTAGCGTTGACAGACCACTTCCAAGCATGCGAGTAATTTCAGCATGATCGTTTTCAGTAAGACCCTTTTTCTTACCCATATTAAGGATTTATATGGTGATTGCTTAATCAGACCGAACACTTGAAACTGGGCCTTTTTACATACTTTAAGAAAAAGAACTATTTTACTATACAACTTTTTTTTCATTGACCATATTTTCTTGTCTGAATGTATAATTTAATCTGTAAGAAGCAGCAAGTCTGAAAAAAACAGAATTTATTGACACGTTAGATGAAAAATTTACTTTGCATAATTAAGCAGAACGCACTGTATATATATATATATATATATATATATATATATATATATATATATATATATATATATATAAGTATACATTTATTTGACTATTGCTACCACATCTTGTCTGGTGCCCTGCGATATATTTAGAGATACTTGATCAAATCCTAAGGAGAATCAGGCGTCTCGGTTTCAGTCAAATTCCAGCCATTTTATTGTAGCTTTCATCGGTCTTTTCTATAAATACTTTCATGTTAATTGTTTTGTTGATCTTTTCCACTATGGTACCTAGACTTTATGAAGTTAAGCGCAGTACTAGATTGGTGCCAAGGCCTCATTATTTTGCAGTTTAAACAGCTAGATATAACCGTAGGTTCTATACTAATTGATTCTTATATCGTACGTCTCGCTTTTGGAACTCTCTTCCGGCTTCTTGTTTCCAAGTCAAATTTGATCTTTGAAAATGTAAACGCAATGTCAATCTTTATCTTCCGTTTTTTTTTTTTTTTTTTTTTTTAATTATGTTCTTTTATTGTTTTCTTTCCTTAATAGTGTTTTGTTTTCTCATATTCTCTAACACTCACTAATACTTCTTCAGTTAATGGCTTTGTTACCTTGCTTGGTGTGAAATGATAAAAAGAAAGTGATTTAGATTCACATACAATCTCCGTGAGAACAAGAAGAGAAGATGTATGTATGTATTGTTTAAGTCTAGATGGTAAAAGTATTAGTATCAAATTATAAGAACTAATTGCAAAGATTTAAGTTTTTCTTTTCAATACGTTTCTAGGACGATGGTGAAAAGGATAGTCTGGATCCCTAACTCAGAGGTTTTAATTCATAAATCACCTCACAGGTCTCTTCTATTAAATTGATCAATGGATTAAAATACAGGTACGTCTAACGTAACGGATAACGGCGTGGAAGTCAGCGGGCTGAGGTCAAATTGCGGACTATTATTTTTGTATTCACTTTCACAAAAATGACCATATGATATGCCTGAATCCTTATGTTCTCTCCCCCCAGTATGGATTAAATATCAGTTTCGACTGATCTCTCTAATCCAGTGTTCAAACCAATCGAAAAGATGGGAAACTTTGAATTCCAAATTGCGAAGAGTATAATGTAGGATAATTCTAAAATACTTCTCATGATATTTCACAGATAAGGAAAAGGATTAAGTGGAAAATCATTATCACCTATATACTGAAAGGATATGACATTATAACAAAAGGTCAATAAAAAGTAAAGTACTTCAGAAGTGTCAGTAAATATCTGGCAATCTATCACTCGTATTTCTTTCTCTTATACACATATGGACACAAACACACAGTTCCTATCGAACAAACATACACACATACAAACACACACAGACGCCGATGTACAAAGATACGATGAAAAATGCTCTTTATATATTTATATGCTGTTCCATTAATTTAAAGCATGTGGAATCCTGGGTAAAATGATAAATTACATCCGCGTCCTGGGTAAGACGATAAACTGCATCCGCGTCCTGGGTAAGACGAAAAAATACATCCAACAGCAAGGCCTCTGATCCGGAGGTTTTGAAGATGGTGGAACCGCCTTTTAATTGCTACTGCTCTCAGGTCCACCCTCAGCCTGGGTGGTAGCACCTGTTAGTGTCCCAATGAGCAAATAGTTAACAGCCAAACTAGGGTCAAAACACTACAAAAATGTAAAAATACGTTTTAATACCAGCAATAAATTTGTTGAGGAATAATTATTACCAGGAATACATTATTACCAACAATATATTTTTTTAAGAAAAAAATATTACCTGCAATACCTTTTTGGAAAAAAAAAATATTACCAGCAAAAAAAAAATTTTGTCGGCATTAAATAAGCCATTGAATTTGATATGCCGTAAAACAGACAGAATCAAAGTATGTGCTCACAGCGTAAAGATCTTTAGCGTCGGAAAGAAGTATCGATGAGGAAAGTTAAACTTTTGCCCAATTACATTTTTTTAAAAATCCATCAGTCCCCTCAAGCTATAGGTTAAATATCTTGCCTGATAACCAGTCTAGGAGAAGGACACTTCTGATTTCAAAACTGCTGATCGTGGGATAATAACTCCATCACGTAAAACCTACTGCTGTAAAATGCAACAAGATCTAGCTTGATATGACAGTCGCCTGATGCTCTACAGGAAATCGATAGTCTAAGTCAACACACCATATCAAAGAATATTATCTTCCTATTAAAACAACGTAATCTTGTAAGACTCACGTGAAATCAATAAATATTTCCTCAAAATATCGTGTTCGTTTGTTTTAAATATTTGTTTTTTTTTATACATGCACATAATTAAATTATAGAAATATTTTCAATATTTTATTCTTTTTAATAATTCTTTATTCTAAACTGTTAACTGAAAAGTTGTAGGAGTTCTTTTGCTTTCATTTAATCGAGCAATGATGAATAAATACGGATTAATTTATAATAAGTAAATTCATACGTTTTATAACGTATATAAAACCTAGGATCATTAAGCTTATTGTTATCTAAAGCACTATATGCATGTCAGTTAAATGTGACGAATCATCCATAAAAACAGGTTTAGAAAGCAATCGTAAAATCACTTCACAACCATTCAGTAACAGAACTACAATCAGACATACTAAGCCTTAGATGATGAAGATCAAAGCCTCCTATCATGTTAACGCTTTCCACGCAAGTTAGTTTACGTAACACTTCACCTGGAAGCATGTAATTGGTTGGCCACAATGCAGTTCATAAACCTCAAATCCTAATTCTATCTCCATTGCTTTGAGATATCACTGGACGAATTAGATCTTATCTGCCTTCTCATTTTCGAAGACAAAGATATTTGTAATTCATAGCGAATGCAATATTTCACTTAATTTTGAAAGAAAATTTAATTTAGCTGGAAAATGCATGGTGCATGCTACTTTACGACTTTCTGGTGTGCTCCAAAACCTATAAGGTTAAATTCACATAGCCTATGACTATAAGTGTTTAGCCACTCTTGATTACAGCAATTTTGAATTGTATAATAATATCTCTACTTTTTGTCAGACAATAACATGTTAGTGTCAAGTTACTCTCATCTATGAACGATAATTGACTTATATTTTGCAATGTAATTTCGCGGAAATACGGAAATTGGTGAATTTCAACGAGGAAAAGTAATAGGATGGCATCAGTGTGGCAAGAGAAATTGCTAGGTTTTTCCAGGTTAATCATCAAACGGTTAATAATATCGTCAAGAAATTTAAGGAAGAAGGCCATTGTCGAGTGGGACAACGTTTAGGAAGACCAAGCATCGTGTCTGAGTGAACGAAAAGGACGCTGAAGAAGGAAGTCATCAGAAACTGTCGTCAGAGCGTCAAAGATATCGTCAACAGCATGGAAAAGTCACCATATGAGGTGAGAAAGTCTCTGAAAGAGCTAGTCTACCAAAGAAGAGTTCCAAGAGAGAAGACCTTGATTTCAGAGGTTAACAGGAACACGTGTGTGCACTGTGTGAGAGAGTTCGAGAGCAAAGATTATGAAATTTTAGGAGTCTGTTATTTGATCAGATGAAAGTAAATTCTGTCAATATTCGAATTCAAGACAGGTTTATGTTTGGAGAAATCAGAATGTGACTTGGAACACTGAATGTCTGCAGGCAACCGTGAGACATGGAAGGATTGGAGTAATGGTTTGGGGCGCTGTCTGGTTTGAAGAGAAATCTCAGTTTATTCTTGTTGATGAGTGGTTTAATGGTTCAAAATACTGTCAAATGTTAGAGAAAGGACTACTCCACCAATTTGAATTCAATCAGATTGACAAGAATGTCTACCTTTATCAAGAAGATGGAACGCCATGTCATGAGAATAAAGTAGCAAAGACCTCGAATGAATCGCAAGGAATCAAACCACCACAATAGGTAGCCTAAAGTCTTGATATCAAACCAATAGATAAAGTTTGGGAGCGCCGACACCGAAAACTTCGGGAGCGTGTAACCAAAATCACGTCATTGGTAACCCTTAAGGAAACATTGCTAAAGAAGTGGCAAAATATAGATCAGACGATTGTTGATAACGATTTAATCCATGAAAAATGGAATAAAAAGAAAAAGATTATTTAAAATCATCGAAACTAGCAAATAGAGGACCAACTCCATACGAGTACCAAGTACGGTTTATGATGAGTTGGGATTACGTAATTAAATTTTGAAATTGGATGTAGTTTATCTCTCTTGGTCAAAAACCTTTCTTAGGCCACTGTATATATATATATATATATATATATATATATATATATATATATATATATATATATTGAAGAGATTTTTGTTTCTATAATTGTCCATTTATTGTATTATATTTGTTTGTTTTTTTCTTTCACTCTGTTAGTAACCACTTGCCCATTCAAGAGTATACTTTCATACATAAACGAAAGTTTCGGGCCATACATACATACATACATATATATATATATATATATATATATATATATTACGCATGAAACATTGTTGCTACTCAATGTTGTCCACTCTTATATTTACAAAACCTCTATACTTGATATTGATCATTTTTATCCGTGAATAAATTCTTCTGTTTGTTATGTCCTTTCACTATGTTGGTGATTTATGGCTCTCCACAATTTCCACTTCTTTGTAGCTCCCAAAAAATGTTGTACTTTGTTATATTCCTTAACCTCTTCTACGCCATCCGTTTACTCAAGCTCTCAAGGTAAGTTATGCGCTGATTTCCTTTTAACATCTTGCCTTCAATATGTATTGTGGGTATCGCATTTTGAAAGTCCGCTTTTCTTATTGTGCGTTCTAGAAATTACAAGTGTCTTTTGCTTCTGTTAAATATAAGTATTCTTTTCGTTCCCATTTTCTATAAAATTTCTTCTTTGCTCCTATGTTCGGTTCATGTTATTCTCAGTATCCTTCCGTAGAACAACATTTCGGTTGCTTCAGGTCTCCTCATCATCAGTGAGAAGAATGCCCAATATTCACTGCCATGTAGGAGGACTAATATTACATAGCAGGTCAGTACTCTTTTGTGTCGAAATAGGTTCTGTTTCTTAATATTTTCCTTAATTTTTGGAAGATATATTTCGCTATCTCAAAGCGCTTTCGAATTTCAGAGTAGTACTTTCCGTTCTTTGTTTAAATATTTCCAAAATATTTAAATTGATGTATTTGTTTGATTTTGGTAACTCCGATTTGCATGTGGGGATGTTGCTTGCAATTGATGTTTAGTTCTTTCTTCGAGCTTTGCTTCACTATCTTCTGTAGAAGTTCTTGTAGTTTTCTTTCTGTGTCTGTTACCAACATAGTGTCATCTAATTATTTTATGTTTTCAGGACTTTGGCAGCCTGTAATGAATCATAGTAGGACATCTAATTCGCCTCATTGTATAGGATGAAGAAGTCGGGTGAAAAGATCCAGCCTGTCTTACACCACTTTCTATTTTGTCTATTCACTGAACTTCTGCATATATATATATATATAATGATGAAAACGGATACTTAAGAAATACATGGAAATATTTTATTTCGCGAGACCAAATAATATGTGAAATTGTAGGTCTGATGAGACGAGATCGATTATATGCTATTATGCTATCGTGAAATAAAATATTACTATGGACTTCTCAACTATCCGCTTTGATTATTATATTTGCTCTGTTCTTTCATTGACCTACCTTTGGATTTATATTTTCTTTGTAATTATTCCTACTAATTCTCAAATAATATTATATATATATATATATATATATATATATCTTGATAATTAATAGGGATAATTCCAAGGAAGATATCAATCCAAAAAGAGCTCAATATAAGAACAGAGCAAATGAAAGCGGAGTCCTTAGAAATTCATTTAAGTGATAATTTATTTCATGGGATCAGGGGCCCATTTCTTTCGCGTGTTATTTTAAAAACTTTTTCCTTTTCTCTTTTCTCTCTCTTACACCAAACACCCTTTTCTTTTATACATTTTTGCGTCTGGATAAATTGTAACTTTATTTTTGTAAAATTTTGGTCCAAAGAAATGGTCGCCTGATCGCATGAATTAAATTATCACTTAAATGGATTTCTAAGGACTCCGATTTCATTATATATATATATATATATATATATATATATATATATATATATATATATATATATATATATATCATTTGCAGACGTCAAGTCTAATTCAAAATATCCTGTACTGTATCTCTCTGTAGATTTGCCAAAATTCTTTCTAGACTGTTTTAAATTATGGAATCATTTCATATATTTCTTAAAAGACAATATAATATGACAATGCAAAAAATACTAAACATGTTGGCTACTTGAAGATTTTTGACAAAAGAATCTAATCAAAAAATTATTTGAGGAAATCACAGAAACAAAAAAATGAATAAATGTGAAGCAAGAATCGGACGAAGGATTTCTATTGACAATAGCGGAAAGGCAAAAGAAATGAAAACAACGTAAAAGAATAATTATGGGCAGTGTAAGTGATATGGTGCATGTATATGTGTGTGAGGCTTGTGAAGAAATAAAAATACGAAGTTAATGGAATAGATGGGTGTCATGTCGTCGTGTATTCTGAATGAAGAAAAGAATCTGTTGATAGAACTGATCGATATTGAACTACTGGACGGCATTGGAAAATCAATGAAATACTGAAAACAATATAAATCCATAAAACGAATATCTGAAAAAGGGACTTTAATATTATAACATTTCTGTCTAATTCATAATAAATGATTAATGTTCATTAATCTTATAATCATTATTAAAAAAATAAATTTCTGTCTGATGAGGTTGTTTGGTGTTCGAGGAGTTACAAAAACGCTATGATTTCGTACTAAACAGGGAAGTTATTGAAAAATAGCTTAATTCATTTTCCCTCTAATTTTTCTTTTAATCAATTCACCTCCAATAATGCCACTAAGACGTATGGGCTTACTGGGAGAGAAAGAGAATTCAAAGACTTTCGAAGTAACCGTAAATCCAATCCTGAACAGAAAACAAGGGATAAACCTCTATTCCAGAAAAAAAGCAGGGAGGAGTGTGAACCGGACGATAGGGAAACCTATCTTATTCATATCCAATTACAGTCCTTTGGAAACTGGTCACTTTTTGTTTTGCTCTTATCGAACATCAATATTGATAAACATTTTACGCAGTAGAGGGAAAACGAATGGCGGTGGTAGGATAAATCTAGGTGATTAGAGATTGGCATCTCTCCTCTGATCTAGCTCTAGCAGCTTAGTTGTCATATTAAATGCCTCGAAACCAAATTAGTGTCATTTTATGATTGCCGATCGGACACAGAACTATCATCAATCAAGATGAACGGACATTCCTTCAGAGAGGCCCCAAGACTTGAGCACCTATTGAACTTGTACATACGATCTATCGCTAAAGAGATTTGAAAAAAAAATGTTGTTAACTTGATCAAATCCATGAAAATCGAATAAAAGCACTGAAACTAGCAAATGGAGGACCTACTTTATAATAGTTCCAAATACTGTTTATTTATGTTGAGTTGGGATTACGTTATGAAATTTTGAATTTTGATGTAGTTTATTTCTCCTGGTTAAATACTTTTCTTAAGCCACTGTTTGTTAATCTTAATCCACTGTCCCAGATTCCAATCACACAATTTCTTTCAACAATATAACATGACTACGTACAACATCCGCTACTGCTCGATAAGTTAATGAGAAGTCTATTCTCAGTGACATGTAACCGGACGTCAGCACATTCCCAGACATGCTCGTGTACAAATATAGACTCACTGTCCTAGCGACACATCGCAGTCATTCCGGAAATTAAATTATCATATTTCGCAGGCATATGGATATTTTATTTGCTTGAGCTTTGAAGATATGGACATAAGATCGTTCATTGTAAATAAGATTATGTAGCGGCACAAAAGATTGTAGAAATATATTGCCACTCCTCTTACATAGAATAACAAAACAGGTGTCCATGTCCCAATGTACTTGCAAGTAAGAGTGAAAAATGGAAGAGCCAACATCATGTAACATTAATTATCAACACGACCACAATGTGCTGACAGTGTTCGGAAAATAAAACATTACTATAACTTAAAAAACACACATTATGTTAAAAAAAATTTTTAAAAGTAAACATCAAAGACGATTTTTATTTTTTTCACTCTTAAAATTAAAGTACAAGAGTTTCTGCTAATAGTATTTTTGTATAACATAGTGGTGAATGTGTTCTTACTGAATTCTACGAGAATGTCTAAAAATGGACGTTTATTTTTTTTTGACATTCATAGGTAAACTTAAGGACAATTTTTTTTTTCGAATGCTATTTTGAGATTATCAATTCCTTTTTGTTTCTCGCTAAAATGAAAATAGTATCTGCATTGAGAACATACGTTTTGTGTTTAGTAACTTTTTAAATATCGTTGGACATGTAGTAGATTGAGAAGCACGGGCCGAGTGGATTTCCCATAGTAACACCGTTGGGTTGGGTGTAAATATTGCCAATAGAAACAGACTTTAGTTATGCAGTCATGCAATAATTTTTGAGGATATTTGGTTTGATGGAGGGAAGTGGAATAGAATTATTTTTATACACCGAGTTAAGGATTATATCGATGCTTTCATCGACAGGGACGATTGTAAATTTATTTTTGTTTTAGAATTTAGGGAAATTCATGAGTTGATGTGATGCTATAATGTGTAGGTATATATAGAGTAATTATATATTTAAAGAAACTTTGATTGCTTGTAAATAGTTTTAGGGATCTGGGAAATGATGGGCCGTAGAGGAGATCCAGTTATATGTATTTTAATATTACCGTATAGGCATCCTATCTGGTAATTTTCAATGATTTTGATAGTTTCCAAGGGACCTACGACGGTTTGATAAGTTTGTAGGCGGATCTTTTTAGTGGTGTTTTTTTATTTAATTTGGCAAATTTAGATCAGTTGTATTTAATTTTTTGATAATACCTATTGCCCCAAATTACGTATATTTTAACATTATTTTTGTTTACTTACATTATTTACTTAAATATATATATATATATATATATATATATATATATATATATATATATATATATATATATATATATATGAACATTTCTCAGAGTTAACCTGTAGAAAAGACAATATTTATAAATATAAATGAAGTTAGGAAAACTGTAGTTATTGCTTGGCGGATATAAGTTGCTTCCTGTATATTCTGATTATATCTGCATGTAATCAGAATATACACAATTATAAAGAAATTGTATATATATATATATATATATATATATATATATATATATATATATATATATATATATATATACATATATATATATATTTTACACATAATATTAGTGGTAAATATACACATAAATATGCAACCATATATCTAAAATATATAAATATATATATATACATACATACATACATACATACATACATATATATTTGCATAAAAAATAATTCCAAGAGGATAGAATCCAGGTAGAACTCAATGTCCAGGACATAGTAAGGATATAATAAAATATTAAATGTAAGGATATAATAAGATATTAAAAAAGTAAGGACATAATAAAATATTAAAAGTAAGGATATATCAAGAGTAAGGATATATTAAAAATATTAGTGTTTAAGCCTTTTTTATTATACACACACACACACACACACACACACATATATATATATATATATATATATATATATATATATATATATATATATATATATATATGAGTGTGTGTGTAAAATGTGTTGATATTCGTAGGCGTCATGTTTTTGTCTGTGTGTATGCAGCTATAGATCTACAGGAATAGTGATTTTTCTCATACAAATTACAATATCATTTTAACCTAGAAAAATCCACTTTCTATAAGTGACGTATATAATTAAATCTTCTTTGTAAGTGTTAGTGTAGCAAGAGTTTCGCTTCAGATAAACTCGATACGGCCGACTAACCCACATCACTTCAGAGAACTATTTCCAGAGACGTATCTTTATTAAATACTGTCAGTCAGAATTCCAAAGTGTTGCCAAGTTTTACTTGTGCGTCCAAAAAATCCTGCCAAATCTAATAATGTATTGATACAACTGGGCCCGGAAATCCCGTACATATATATATATATATATATAAGTAGATTGTGTGTACTGAGTGCGCTTGCTTGCGCGCATGTAGTTATCTCGAAGTAGTAATTATTTACCTTTTCAGTCCTTTCTCTCCTCTTTGTGTTTCTTAAGCTGTTTTTCTTTTTGTTCTTTTCATTGTCTATTTAGCATTTTTCTTTATTATTTATATTCTTATACTATTCGGAAGAAAGAGTATTTTCTTGCTTTTCTCTATGGATGGGAAGCCCGATGCAAAGTTAATTTTATTACAATAGTCCTGATATTTCAAGTATGCCGCTTTATCATTAAATATCAACATACCTGCAGGTTCATATGAACGCATATATATGTGTAAGTAATACTGATGTTTAGTAATACTGATGTATTTTGCAAATTCTATGAGCCAAGTTCTCATTGGTTTTTTCAATTTATATATATATATATATATATATATATATATATATATATATATATATATATATATATTTTGCCGATCCCATGGGCTCGGAGATCCCACGTTAAACCGGCCTTGTGCCACATGATTCCCTCGTTGGGGGGGGTTGACTAAATACTGTTCAGTCTGAAGTCGGGCGACCGGCTAACCGGCTGATCGGTTGAATTCTCTGCCTTCGGGCGGGGAGGAACCCGAACGAGGCTCCGCCGACTGGCGGAGTCTCTTTCGGGGAGGTAAACCGACCCAGAACCCGTTTATACGGGTTCAAAGGGCATATTTTTGGCCGAGCCTACGGGCTCGGAGATCCCACGTTAAACCGGTTTTGTGCCACATGATGCTCTCGTGGGGGGAGGCGACTAAATACTGTTCCGTCTGAAGTCTGGAGTGAGGTCCGTCAGAAGTCTTTCAATCAGAGCGAGCGAGTCAGTCGAGTCAGAGGCAGTCCGAAACAGAGTCGCGTTCAGACAAGTACTACTAAACCTGATTGTTCATACTAACACTTTCTACTTCTCTGTATATATTCCTGTTTGTAATATATCTGTGTTATCCATACCCGTGTTCGAGTTCTTCTTTATTGGTTCTACCTTGGACTATCACCGAGGTACAAGGAACCGGACCATAACAAACTCAGAGTTTGTTTGTGATAATTAACACAAAATGTATTCTATCTAGAAATATTGGAAAAGGAAACTCAGTTCAGTGCGTTTCTTTATTTATATATATATATATATATATATATATATATATATATATATATATATATATATATATATATATATATATATATATATATATATATATATATATATATATATATATATATATGATGATACATATATATATATATATATATATATATATATATATATATGTACACATATATATATTTATATATATACACACACATATATGTATATAAATAAACACATGTACAGTCATATATATATATATATATATATATATTGTATAAATAAGATTAAGGAAAATTGAAAAGGATGAAAGTATACTCGTATCAAAACTTATAGCTTTATAAATTAAATATGTGCATAGACTCGACAAACTTTCTGAAGATACAACAATGGTTGATAGAAACACATACAAACACACACATACACATACACATGTGTGTGTTTGTGTATGTTTGAGTTTGTCTGTGTGTGTAATCACATAGAATTCTGAGTCCTTTTCGTTTTTCGTTAGGTATATTTAATTAAAATCTTAATTTGATTCTCTACAATTCTTTTATTTTCGCGTAATAATCCCAAAGAAAACCAGATTTTATGGCATATAGATTGATATATGTGCATAAAATATTGATGGAAAATATAAATTATCACACATTATTATTATGAACGCGCACGAACGATCCGAGGAAATATTCATTGGTAAACTACTTTTTTTATATTAAAAAATATAACAAATTTATATTTAATTTAAAAATTATCACTAAGTGTCTGGTGAAGTTATTCCAAATGAAATGAGAAAACAGCACCTCCTGTTGTTACGATCCAAGCTAGTGAAATGATGTCTGGTAATCTATTTCCTTTAGATCTCTTTCAGTTAACGATCAAAAATTAAATTAATAAACTGGTTAAAATAATTAAGAAAAATTATTTTTTTATATAAAAACCTTAGCTCAATTGCTAATTCTACGGCAGGTGTTCG
>CAHIKZ030000252.1:582500-672500 GCA_903632075.3 Acanthosepion pharaonis | reverse complement strand
TGACTGCCTACTAAACGTATCAGCCCACGCAACAGCGTTATCCGATGTCGCATTTTGTGGACTCTCCCATGATTGATCAGCATTGGTGCCTATCTTTACGCCTCAATTACGACCGATATGTCGGCCATAAGTCGACTGAAAGATGATCTCACATACCCCTTTTCCTACGCATGTAATGTCTCTCACTGCGGACACAGTCATCCCAGGACAATAAGACAATACGTACAGCAGGATGGAGTATGAGAGAGCATTATTTTGAGTACATATAGCAATCTGTTTGACGCATTGGGAAACACTTTCATATTTACAGCAAAACGAGTTCATGCAATAACAAGCGTAGATGCTTATATAATGATCTCGTATATCCATACTTCAGTATATGCCTATGAAATTAATACAGACTTAAATACATTAGGCATACGCAATATATATATATATATATATATATATATATATATATATATATATATATATATATATAAAGAAATATAGTCTTAAGGTGTGCTATATTTATAGGATAGAGTGCTCAATATCAGAGATAGAGCGTGTGTAAATATAAAAGTGAACATAGAAGTCAACATTAGAGGCGACAGTCTGTTTCATGCTATATGCAATCGTCAGGCCTCTCGATTGCATATAGCATGAAACAGACTGTCGCCTCTAAGTGTTAACTTCTATGTTCACTTTTATATATATATATATATATATATATATATATATATATATATATATATATATATATATATATATGTATGTATGTATTAAACTAATAATAAAGAACAGTAAGATTTCTAATCCGCAATTATTCTTATTAAAAAAAAAAGTGCTCGAGCATAAATTTGTAATTATTTTGTTTTTTTAAAATATGATTCCATCGCGACACAGAAATTTCTATGTTTCAAAACTGAAATTAAAATTGTGAATTTAATTATAAGAATTAAACTTAAAATTCAGAGCTTCGTTCCAATGTCAAGCAATGCTAGGAATAACTTTCTAAGAAATTTATTTAATTTATTAGCGCAGACAATTTTATTGAATTTTCTTTAACCTTACCAACTCAAAATATTAAGACTATGAGTGTTGACTTCAATGTTTACTTTATATATATATATATATATATATATATATATATATATATATATATATATATATATATTACTACTAATGTTATTACAGCCGGTACTTCGCATTTGAAATAGATGCCTCATTTCATTTATTATGTACTACAACTATCGACCTGCTCATCCTAAGCAAGGATCAAACCTGCGTCGCCCTTTGTAGGGGAAACAACCGTTTCATCCAGTGTGCTTTACCATTCAACTCCGAGGAACCTCACAGCATCGACGATTCTCCTTTCCCTTTTTAAGGAAATCGCATCTTGTTCTCGTAGATTATATTCTCGAGACTTTTATATCTGCTCAGGTTAGTATCCGAAACGTAAACAACGCAATTTTAAAAGAACTAATGGATTATTATTTTTTTAATAATATGACCTCTATATTGCATCAAAGGTTAAAAGGTTATTATAGTGGACACTTTTGATTTGAAATAGACGTCCCAGTTGTGTTTCTTATACAGACTGTATTAAATAATCCTAAGGATTAAACAATAAATCTGTTAATTCTTTAGAAATATATGAAGTAATGGATCATTTTTGTATTTATTAATCCGACAGATTTTACTACTTTAAACTTTATTCTTAGTAGATACTCGTATATTAGTCGACGCTCTTCGGGGAGTGCATAATTATCTTTGAAAAAAATTTCTCCAATATCCAGGCCAGAAAAGAAAAATAAATAAATATGTGTTTAATAAATGAACAGAGCGTCTATTCAAATACGGGTATCCACTAGAAACAACGTTTAAAGTGATAAAATCTCTCAGGCGAATAAATAAAAAATTCCATTACTTCTTTAAAAAAATAGCTTTATTTACGTTTGGATACAAAACTGAGAAGATATGAAAATTTCGAGAAAGCCTATGACGAGAGGATATTCGTTTAAAATCACTAATAAGATAGAATATCTGTTTAAAATCACTATTAAGAGCACTATTCAGCTTTGCTGATTGTTTAATTCTTTTTAGCTCAGTCGGTTAAAGCACGTCGGATCTAACGACCTTTCCCTCTGACCATGATTACGCAGGTTCAAATCCTACCGGAGAGCTAATATGTTTCTTTAATAAGATATTCTCGAATATATGGTTGGTCCTGATCTGGCATCTTGTTTTCAGTCACTCTCACACAGACGTGCCGTCGCCTCCATCTGTCTTTTTTACTTTCACGGTAACTTCTCCGACGAGCTACTTTCGCTAGTTCCCAGACTGCATGAAGCGTGCTACTAGGCTGGCATCACGGTCTCTTCTACTCCAATAGCTTCATGGCTCGCAACTCCCGCCTGTGGAATTCCCTTCCTATTACTTGTTTCCCTGATAGCTATAATCTCCAACTATTCAAATGTAATGTCAATCGATATCAGTTCCCCTGATATATTCCCTGTCCTTCTCTACATCCATTTCCTCCACCACGCCTCTTTACTCTCGCTCCCACCTTACGTACTAGTGGCGTCCCGTCTTGCTTGGGATGAAATGCTTAAAAAAAACCCTGTCTACCTCGTTTTGTGATGTCAACGAATACTCGTTGCCACTTTCGCAATGTTCGTTGTAGTAGAGACTTTGTAATCGCAGATACAACTATAATACGCCTTTGAACAATACTGGTGTGAGACGCCTTCGAATAACACTAATCGTACGAATAGCACCTGATCGATAATGCTCATTCGGAAAGCAACCCTTATAATGATCTAAAGAAATAACAGTGAATTTGAGCAGAGAATATCAGTCCGTATAGTAATAGTGGATAGAATAAAGGTGCAGATCCGAATAGTAATATAGGATAGATTAGAAATGTGGATCGTTAGTCGTCAGCTACTTCCTACATATATGCGTTATTTCTCTGGTCACGTGATCCACTTAATTCAATAATGGGATCGCCCGTGTTTGCTCACTGACGATCTATGTTCAAACTCGAGTCGGAAGCGACACTTTATTCCTATATAACACCTTGATATTAAGCTCTAGACAGTGTGCGCTGGTGGGATGAATTCATTCCACCCCAAGGAATGTGCAAAAGTGAACATAAAATCCCGCTTAAACTACACAGGCCAATACCACATTCCGCGTCCTTAACCTCTTGGTTACGCCTACATCCACTCTAAATATCTGCGATTAAATATACTTTGATATATTCATTTGATATATTCATAATTAGTGTACATATATTACGAGAAATTTGTACTCTGTGAGAAATTCTACAATTAAAGCTAAGCTCCTATTGGCTAATTTATGCCACACCGTATTTTTGTACCGACCAAGCTTTTGGTTGAATTTTCCTTTGCGTTTCGCGGGCATTTTCAACTGCCCGTGCCTTTACTTTTCGGTTGCTGCAAAATCTTCGAGGTGACAGGACTCATATTTCTCTCACATTGCAGGGCCTTTAGCGCCCAAAATTAAGCCTAAATGACTAGGCAATTATTCTTCTTGTCTCATATTCTAGAGACTTTTTAAGGCTGAGCAATTCAGTCTGTTTATTGACTGTCGTCACATTATGTACTTTTGTATGAAGAACCTTTTTGCATGCTCTCGACAAATAGCCGAGTTTTTATTTCAGCAACCAAATTGGTAATGCTCCTGTTCGATGACCGTCAAATTCCTGCTTCTTCGAATCTGCATAGAGACCAGTTGAGTCCTACAGAGAAGAAAAATTACTACCACTTCTTTGAAGTAACTACCCCACGCTATTCACAGGGACGCAAAAGGGCATAATCTTTTTTGCAAAGACGAAATAAAATTTGTATTGAATTTTAAGGTAGGCTTTGTTTGAATTGTATGTCTTTTCTTGTCTCTGCCGGGGTTAAACGGTGGGAGAAGAAATTCTCGCAACTCATAACTGCGTATTACACAGACTTATTTTGTTTGTCGCGTCACTATAGGACGTGTGTGATAATGAATTGTCATAAGTTTCTCTACTTTGTATTTGTTAGCAGTGTTTACCCTTTACTGTCCGTCCTGCTTTATGTTCTACTGCTTCGTTAGGTTTCTCATTGCTTCTCTGGGCCCTTCAGAATTCTCCAAACCTTTTTTTTCACTTTATTTGTCTCAGAAATTTCTGATTCTAAGTACAAATGTCCTCATTACTAGGGCATGAATCTTTTACGCTTTTATTATCATATGGACAGATATTTGCATATATATATATATATATATATATATATATATATATATATATATATATATATATATATGTATGTGTGTGTGTGTATGTGCGTAGGGGTGGGGTGGGGGGGTGCGCGTGTGCGTTTGTGTGCGTGTGGATATAAACATGATTTCAAAATATTGTTAGTCATCATATATTTAGCAAACATATTAGAATGCCCAGTTACATATACGCACTTTCGCATACATATAAAATTACACGGAGGCAATCAACTGCGTAAGCCGAACATAAAATTGCGCACATTATATACAATGAGCCTTATGGTAACAAATCCACACACACACACACACATATATATATATATATATATATATATATATATATATATATATATATATATATATATATATATAAGCGCTATAAAAGCAAAGGCGAAAATAGCCGCCCACGAAAGATTAGACTTAAAATGAATCGAAAGACATATTCCGTGGAGGGACTATAAATTAAGAAATGGTAGATCATGAAGGAAATGAAGAAGTGGATAACGTTCCCACGAGAGTAAGATCAAAATAATAGATATAGCCTTCCACTGCAAATCACAAAATTGGTGGAATGTCTGCGCAAAAAGCCTACGTGAATAGACTGCGCGCTGTCAAACTGTATATAACGAACTGTAGTGATTATGAGAGAAAAAACAGTTGCCTTTTGTAGCTTTCCTTCTGGCTATGTCTCTTCCTCAGACAGGAACATGAACATGCATTCACCAGTTCTAAACGTGGCATGTTAACGACTTTCACGACCGCTAAAACAGAGTATATGCAGTCTTCCGATGCTCGCTTTCATGGTTTGGCCTCCGTAAAACGTCTAGCAAGCATTGATGAATGTAAATATTAACAATATTTTCGAGTGTAGGAATTGAATGACATCCCGGCTTCGCATGCACTTTCATGTCAGAGGCTATTCTGCCAGACTGCTAACTAAACAAGGTAAATTGCATCTATGACGGTAAGGTTCATGCTTTAAGTCCACTGACTTACGCTACTGACGTCGAAGTGAAAAATTTAATAAAATAGGTGTTTGTATGAGACATTCTCATTTTATTAACGTTAGTGTAATTCGGCGCCATAAAGACAGGTAGAAAATAAAGAAAACGATTGAGGCAAGTTCTCTGCGATTTGAACATAACTATTTACAACAGGCGTATAAACCATCTTCTGAAAATTAACTGAGAAGCCGTGGATGAGAATATAAACGGATCATTTTGAAACAATATAGAATTCGCTGAGAAAGATTTTATTAATTGTTATGGTCCAGGTTAGGACCAAGGAAGGACAACATGAACACAAGAGTAGAAATAACGAAGGTATATTACACGAAATAATAATACAATATGTGGAAGGTGTTAGTATGACTGTCAGTCTGGTTTGGAGTGAACTACTATCGGCTCGAATCGATTCGGTATCTAGCCACCCCCCACTACGAGGGTTGCATGTGGCACAATTCCGAGTTTAACATGGGTTTCCCGAGGCCGTAGGCTCAGCCAAAAAATGACCGTAGAACCCGTATAAACGGGATCGGGTAGGTCAACCTCCCCGAACGAGACTCTGCCCTTTGGCGGAGCCTCGCCCGGGTTCCTCTGGGCTCAGAGGCAGAGAGTTCGACCGTCAAGCCGAGAAGCTAAATAACGACCGAAATAATAATACAATATGTGGAAGGTGTTATAACTGTCAGTCTGGTTTGGATTCGGCTCGAATCGATTCGGTATCCCCCCCACGAGGGTTGCATGTGACACAAGATCGTTTTTTATCGTGGGTTTCCTGAGCCCGTAGGCTCAGCCAAAAATATGCCCGTATAACTCGTAAAAACGAGATCGGGGTAGGTCATTCACCCCGAACGAGATTCTGCCCTTCGGCGGAACCTCGTCCGGGTTCCTTTCTGCTTAAAAGCAGAGAGTTCGACTTGATTCGACCCTCTCTCTTGAGAGGCGTAGTATACATAGTGTTAGGAAGAGTACATTCTGTAGTTATATGTAAGGACCCATGACGTTAATAGAAAAATCAGCGGAGGAATTACAAGAAATAAAACAAATGCCCTGATCCGGGATTTCTCGATGCATATTTAATTTTAATATTCCGAGAAAGAAAAAAACGATTGTCAAAATAGAAAATGCAAAATTACAAGTCCAAGAATATATTTATTTATGACAGGTCATAATATTATAAAGAGAACACGCAAATTAAATTTATATACCGGGTGTAACAGCCAAATTTTTCAAATCGTCTAACAAAAAAATTGTCCAATTGTTTGATTAACCGTTGTATCTTAGAAATGATTAAAGATAGCTTACTGGAATACTCGAAATTTTTTATTACACTATTGGACTATACTTTGTGCAGTAAGAATGTATAATTACTCTCTATGCTTAACAGAATTATCGCGATGAAATCAATAAAATGACCTGCTCATCATTAATTAATCATAGCTAAGGATAGGAAACTCATGAAGTATTGAAATAAAATTCACACACACACACACACACACACACACACACATATATATATATATATATATATATATATATATATATATATATATATATATTTCCAACTTATTAAACATGATCTACGCAATTCTAAACTTCTCACTTTCTGTCCTGATGTAACAAGATTTCATTTTCTAGTCATTTTCTCACTGCTCTTTGGACTGTGGTAGAAGAAACTCCTCTCTCACGTGCCAAACGTCTTATGCAATGAGTTGGCTCTTTTCTAATTGATCTCTTTAGCTGAAACTGAAATGATGATGACTCTTCCAGCAGTTACCTCCTGATCAAGTTGTATTCTCTATTGTTTCCTCTTTTTAAATTTATTCACCGTTCCCTTGAGGTTTCTTGAGTGTACTTTGAAGATAGAAACCAGACCATGGATTTTGATAGCATTAGTGAATGTCTGATTATTTTTTCCTCTCACCATTGCTCAGTTGGGAAGACATTGGTTCAGACACAAAACGATTTTAACCTACTCACGTTTCAGTTGAATAACAACGGATTTTCAGTGATTCTTTCGAAGAATTGTGTCAAGATGGCTAAACGTCTTATCTGAAAATCTGGAAAATTAAGAAACTCAATTAGTGTAGCAGTTTTTCAGATAATAAACATATTGTGAGATGGATATTTGTTGGGTTTTTTTTTACACAATTTGGATATTTTTGCTATTACACCCAGTATAAACAGAAGAGGGAAAGCTTTAACACAAACAGCGATAAAATAAAAAAATACATATTCAATATACTTAAAAAGTAACACGACTAACGAAAGTCTAATGGCAACTTAGTTGGAAATTGGCATGATCATTTATAAACATGAACATAAAGATTATCATAAACAAGCACAAAATTGCGGGATATATAAGAAGAAAATCACAGATGGAATTAAATCTATGTGATTGGTGTCTAGTGGGTAACAAATATAGTAGGAAATGGACCGTTAGAAGATGGAGATATGAAATAAAAGGGTAAGGTATAGAAGGGAATAAAACCTTTAGAATATGGAGATATGAAATAGAAGGGTAGGGTATAGAAGGGATTAAACCTTTAGAATATGGAAATATGAAATAGAAGGGTAGGGTATAGAAGGGAATAAAACCTTTAGAATATGGAGATATGAAATAGAAAGGTAGGGTATAGAAGGGAATAAAACCTTTAGAATATGGAGATATGAAATAGAAAGGTAGGGTATAGAAGGGATTAAAATCTTTAGAATATGGGGATATGAAAAAGAAGGGTAGGGTATAGAAGGGATTAAAACCTTTAGAATATGGTGATATGAAATAGAAGGGTAGGGTATAGAAGGGAATAAAACCTTTACAATATGGTGATATGAAAAAAAAGGGTAGGGTTTAGAAAGGAATAAAAACTTTAGAATATGGTTATATGAAATAGAAGGGTAGGGTATAGGAGGGAATAAAAACATTAGAATATGGAAATATGAAATAGAAGGGTAGGGTATAGAAGGGAATAAAACCTTTACAATATGGTGATATGAAAAAGAAGGGTAGGGTTTAGAAGGGAATAAAAACTTTAGAATATGGTTATATGAAATAGAAGGGTAGGGTATAGGAGGGAATAAAACCTTTAGAATATGGAGATATGAAATAGAAGGGTAGGGTATAGAAGGGAATAAAACCTTTACAATATGGTGATATGAAAAAAGAAGGGTAGTGTTTAGAAGGAATAAAAACTTTAGAATATGGTTATATGAAAATAGAAGGGTAGGGTATAGGAGGGAATAAAACCTTTAGAATATGGAGATATGAAATAGAAGGGTAGGGTATAGAAGGGAATAAAACCTTTACAATATGGTGATATGAAAAAGAAGTGTAGGGTTTAGAAGGGAATAAAAACTTTAGAATATGGTTATATGAAATAGAAGGGTAGGGTATAGAAGGGATTAAACCTTTAGAATATGGAAATATGAAATAGAAGGGTAGGGTATAGAAGGGAATAAAACCTTTAGAATATGGAGATATGAAATAGAAAGGTAGGGTATAGAAGGGAATAAAACCTTTAGAATATGGAGATATGAAATAGAAGGGTAGGGTATAGAAGGGATTAAAATCTTTAGAATATGGGGATATGAAAAAGAAGGGTAGGGTATAGAAGGGATTAAAACCTTTAGAATATGGTGATATGAAAAAGAAGGGTAGGGTATAGAAGGGAATAAAACCTTTAGAATATGGAAATATGAAATAGAAGGGTAGGGTATAGAAGGGAATAAAACCTTTAGAATATGGAGATATGAAATAGAAAGGTAGGGTATAGAAGGGAAAAAATCGTCACAGTTGTCATTGTTATATTTAGAAATTTCATTAGACTTTCAATGGACGAGCACTGATTATTGCATTTGTTCCATCAAAACATCTCTCTGTGGTTCTGTCACTTTATGAAACTAAGCGCAGTACTAGGCAAGGTCTCATCAATTTACAAGAGAAAAGGCTCGATGTAACCGTAAGTTCTATGCTAACAGTTTCTTCTCTCGCACTTCTAGCTTCCCAGTCAAAAATTTAGATGTAATGTCAATCGTTATCTTCTGTCTTCTTAATTCTTATTATTTAATTATCCTTTGTCTTTAAGAATATTTTGTACATGCACTCTAGCTCTCTCTAACCCATTCGCTTTCTTGCCTTGCTTCAGGTGAAATTATTTAAACAAAAAAATTCTTTTCATTGAGCTTAATGAACCAAATATACGGGGTGTCCATGAAGTCTTTTACAGGTTAAAAAAATTATTACAAAAGCAAATGAACAGACAAATATGTGAAAATTGTTACAAAATGAGTAGTAGTTATTGACCTTTTTTTTTAATTAATTTAATAAAAGCCTGTGTTGGCACCATTACTTGCATGAAGCCTCCAAGACGGTAATCGATTTGTTCACTGATGCTAATGCCTCATCAATAGTTGCAATGGCATCAGTAATCTTTTGTTTAAATCAGTGATGTCCCGTATCTTTGTTCGATACACGATATCTTTAACTTAACCCCATAGAAAGAAGTCTAGGGAAGTGATATCTGGTGAAGGGGGTGGGTAAGGAATTGGGCCATCCCTTCCAATTCACCGGTCTGTAAATGTTAGCGGTTTATTTAACAGTATTTCTTTCATCAACAGAATATCTGACCTGAAATACACAAATGGAATGTCATTAAAACTTTGAAAACTCTTGATTACATAGAACAAATCTGATTAAGATATCTCATCAATTGCGTTTGTAATATTTTTTTTTTATTGTAAAGAAACTTTATAGACACCCTGTATGTTGGAGGAACTTAGTTAATATCTGGCTGTCGGAAGCGGATAATTATGCAAGTATTACTGATAAAAATAGAAAGATGCCAAGAAAAGTCGGAAAAACGTAAATGAAATTTATATTTTTTTTAAATAAAATCTGATAGATTAGATATAGAAACGTTCTATATGCCTTATCTTTTATTCTGAAAAGCAAAACGAGTGCTTGTTACGAATGGCTCGCTTTGCTTTGGTTTGTTTTACGGCATATCAGCCTTAATGTGTTATTTAATGGCGACAAGTTTCTTATTGCGGGCTATTTTTTTTTTTTCAAAATATATTGGTAAGAATGTATTGTTGGTAATAATTTTTCTTCAAAAAATTATTGCTTTTAATAACCTTTTACAAAAATGTTTTACTAGTATTAAAACCTATTTTCACACATTTTGATCTCAGTCTAGTGTTTAATTATTTGCCCATAGCAGGGAGCCTAAAAGGTACTACCACCCCGGGGTCAGGGTGAACCTATGAACACTAACAAGGTGGTTCTACGCTCTTCAAAACCTGATCAGAGGCCTTGCTGTCGGACGTAGTTTATCGTCATACCCAGGACGGCAAGCTTACCGCATTTGGTATTCCCAAGCTATCACCCATTTAGGTACTGACAAAACTCGACGGTGCTTAACCCCTATACGAGAACCGGTGTTTCAAGGAGATATGGCCTAAGCACTCTTTGTTTTAAAGTCTTCGCATTTAGCTATGCTTTCATTCGTTATAAAACTGTTACAGTTGATATAATTAAACAGCGGTTACTTCAGATTTAACAAATGCTGGTCTAGAAATAATTTCAACCTGTAGGGATTTTCTAGACAAGTTAAAGGGATTGTACTGATAGAAAAGAGGACAGTGAAGGAATGGAGCAATTAAAAGAAGCCGTACCAGTGGATTGGAGTTGTCATACGTTCAAAGGAAACACTTCCGAGAATTTTTACAACTGCACAGTAGGTGTCCGAATACGGTCTTCCTGTTACGGATAACCAAGCTTTTGACTAATTTTCGTTGTAAATGACTCGGAGAAATGAGATTGTGGAACCAGAGAAGATGGGGATATATTGGAAGCGAACAAAAACAGGCTTGTAATATTTCCTGTATATTTGTAATTGGTTATGTGTTATTTTATTTACTGTTAAGCGTGTGTATTTATTTCAAAGACCAAATTATTTTGACAGTAAATGAAATTGTATAGCTTTTCCTACGCACACATGCAAGTACGCACTCTCATATATATATATATATATATATATATATATATATATATATATATATGTATGTATATATCAGAGATAGTGATATATATATTATATATCAAGAACAATTTGGGGGAATGAGAACAAAGCCGTTCTAGAAACAATATCAACAACAGGGGACACTTACACTTAATATGAGGAAGATACCGTTGAAATTTCTGGGTCACATAATGAGGAAATATGGCTTGGTAATTTTTATACACGCAGGAGTACTAAAGTACTAATTAATAAATGTATTCAATAAAATCGACACTGGCTTCAACTGTGTTTTCCAGACGACTTCGGAATTTTCTACAACTCTGCCATAATACTGCTGCCATAATTTCAACTTCGGCGTTAAAAGGAGTTTTGTTGGACTCTCGATCAACTGCGCCCCATACTTAATAATCAGGATGGTTGCAATCTGAGGATTTAGGTGGCCAGATGTAAGGTGTAATGCGGTTGCATAAATTGTATGACAGCCATTACTGGGTTCTCCTGCTTGTGTGGCATAGCGCAGTGTCTTGCTTCAAGACGTAGGCTCTCCCAGCAGATACACTTTTGACCCAGCGCAGCACTACCTCCTCAAGGCACATGATATAGGACTCAGTGTCGAGGCTAAGGTTCTCACAATCAAATATCGGAGTTCCTTTCTTATCAGAACGATTAGAATAAGTTTACCGAGTTACCGTATATGACTAATGATCATTCCACTCATCCAACTGCTTCCGAACCCTCTGCACACACTCCAAAAAACTCTGAAATGTTACTATTCCAGGCGTAAATACCTGGCAATATAGCGTGCCGTTTCCAAAATTCTGGCGGATGATTACTATCCCCAACATGATTCTACGGCTTTGGAAATTCATATATATATATATATATATATATGTATATATATATATATATATATATATATATAAAGAAAGAACAGTAAGATATATGATCCGGTGTTAAATATACGAAGGGAAAAAATGTCGTAAGAATTTTTGCCGTTAACAATAAAATTTAAAAAAAATCCAGACGACACGCTTTTAACGGATGTTAGATTTCATTGAAAAAATACATCCCTACCCACTACCAAAACGTAGTAATAACTAATACATTAAAATATAGACATATTGAACACCCAGACACCCCTAGTCTAGCAAACTGGATTTATCTGTAACCTTGGAAACATGAATTATGTTTTTAGCTGTGTATTTAAAACCCAGAAATATTAAAAGTTACTCCAAAATTCACTTGAGGATGAAATGGAACTAATGTCTTTAATTTAATTACAAAATGAAATCCGGGGCTTGTAGCTTCCATTTTTGAAACATGGTTAGAACTGTGTAGCGAAAAAAACATATTTTAAATCAATTAATTTATAATATATATATATATATATATATATATATATATATATATATATATATATCACTTTGAAACTTATCTTTAGTCGATACCCACAGAGACGATCTGTTGGTTTAATAAAAGGATATTTGTGTCTTTCGTCAGCCTGAATAATTGATAAATCTTAATAAAGAAGGCATGCGGCTTCCGCCAGGATTAGAACATGCGTCTCCTACTACAGTCACGCTGACGGAGAAAGTCGGCGATCAAACAAAGTATTAATAAATAAAAAATCACGTTACTTCTTTTACATATATATATATATGTGTGTGTGTGTGTGTGTGTGTGTATGTGTGTGTGTGTGTAAAAGAAGTAACGTGATTTTTTTATAATAACGTTATATATATATATATATATTAATAAAATCAAATAAATAAATATGTATGTGCAATCCTTCACACACTCACACACACACGCACAGACACACACACACACACACACACACATATATATATATATATATATATATATATATATATATATATATATGTGTGTGTGTGTGTGTATGTGTGTATGTATGTGTGTGTGTGTGTGTGTCCCTTTGGTTTAAATAAAACTGCTCAGTGCAAAATAACAGTACTGTTAACTATATATTAATAAATATACATAATACCCCATTCGAAAATAAGACACGGAATAACTGATGATTGCATAGAACATGAAACCACGAGTCGTTCTGTCGTTGTAGGGTTTATATATATATATATATATATACATATATATATATATATATATATATATATATAACACATATTTACTTTTTTATGTTTCATGAAGCATTCAATGTGGCTCAAATTAGCATTGATTTCGAAATGTGTGCCCGTGTATACACACACACACACACACACACACACACACACACATATATATATATATATATATATATATATATATATATATATATATATATATATATATATATATACATGGGAGAGAACGAGAACGATCCATGGAAGAGAAGCAAAGAGAACCATCAACTTGTTGATAGGCGTTAGGAAATTTGAGAGACAAATTTTAAAATGACCAAAAAGCTAAGATATAAAGAAAACCTTGAAACGCAACCCTTCTTGGCGGACTTGTGTTGATGAGAAAATTGTCAGCCAAAAGATTATAAGAATGAAAAACAAATGGAGGAGAAAATGAGAAAATAGAAGCCAGGATCACACTGTTGGTGACAGGACACAGCAAACCAGAATTCAGCCAACAATCAGGGAAACAAATGCTTTTTTTTATTTATTAGGCCATAGACATGCGAAATCACAGAAACATACAGACATACGCACGTACACACACATAGAGGCACACAAACACGTACGTATATATATATAGAGAGAGAAACAGATATTTAAACATATTTGGTTGAAGTTCTGTTTATCATTTTTTTAATTATATTCTCCAAATTCTCGAATTTTATGTTATCGGTAAATTTGCAAAAGTCCATATTTATTTGATATTATTCTTTTTTTCCTGAATATTTTCGAATGTTGCTACATTCGTTTTCAAGATTTTATAGTTTTAGAAACATCTGCAAAATTTAATGTTCCAATAAAACATTAAACATTTTACATTATAATTTCATTAGAATTCGGTACGTGGCTGAATAAAAGATTTTGTACATAAACATTTGAATAGCTAGAAAGTAACAGAGGACAGGAAATTCGACACAAACATCCGAAGGCGCATTGGAATAGTAAAAAAAAATACCTTGTAAAAGCAAAGAAACAAGAAAATCTCATTAGGAGCAAAGAAAAGAGCACTGAACGTTTATATAATATCTATCACAGGCAAACCAGAATTCAGCCAACAATCAATGGGAAACAAATGCTTTTTTATTTATTAGGGCCAAATTTACATGCGAAATCAAGAGAAACATAGACACACACACGTACACGCGCATACAAAATTGTCACAAAAACAAGAATGCACGTATATATATATATATATATATATATATATATATATATATATATATATATATAGAGAGAGAGAGAGAGAGAGAGAGAGACACGAATAGATATTTAAACATAGGAAAGAAGGGTAGTCATAGGAAATTGACACACCCGACATACTAAAGTCAAAGTGGACAGAGGAAACAGAGAATAACCTGTCCATCTAGATTGTCTATATACTTTGAAGAACAGAGAATAGAAGGGAAATAAAAATAACAATAATTAATAAAAACTAAAAAGGATAGGAAGTTGTGGAGAGCCATGATCACCCACATCATGAAGGACCCGGTCATATGGATAAAGAATACATGCACTGCGGGGACAAGACTGAACGTGTGAGTGTAAGGATCAAGGGTTTTATGAGTGTGTTTTGTCAATAGTAGTGCGTTAAATGGAAGAATAACATAAGCCTGTGATCTAGTGGTTAATTGTTAGTGTTCTGACCACCGGAACTGTATTTTTTAATCAAAGAGGTCACTTCTTGATAATATCAGGCTGGGTAGACGATTGCATCATAGGGTGACGTTTAAAAATATCTGAAAAATATAGCACGATATGACCTGAGATTTGCGAGTAAAAATGGATAATTAAAACTTTTTTGAAGTTGTCGATAGTTAGACTAGCACACACTCGTGAATCATTGTGACCCATGGTTTGAGCGCAGTAGGCTTGTTCAAATAATGAGATTGCTCTCCCTTCCAGAAACTTATAACTAATGTATAATCAGCATTGTTACAGTATAAACTACAAGCTGACTCTGTATGCTTCTGAGTGGTACATGCACCAGGGATTATCTAACAACCCTAAAAATCAGGCATGTTGGGAAACGACCAGCCGGCCATTACATTACAAGGAAAATTTAAGGACTCAATTTGATGCCTCTGTGAGAAAGATTGATATCGCAGTGTCTTTAATGGCAAAGTTACTTTGAAGTTTAGCTTCTCTTGATTGAATTTTCATGCCAAAGTTTTGCTTTCTTGTTCAATTGGATTTCACCTGAATTTAACTTTTCCAGGTGGCTCGGAAAGGGGGTTTCCATGAACTTTTGGGATTAGACATTTTGAAAGTAAAATGTTGATTTTTCTGTATGATTAAACCGGATGTGACGCGTGGGGCCTGATGCGTACTGACTGCTCTTTGGTCATTTCGACTCCAGCTGTGAGAGCGTACACTGCCGGTGTAGGATATGGCTGTGATTAACTATACGTGTAATTGACGAACTACAGTTGAGTGATTTCAAAAGCAATAAAGAGATGATGCTGGTAATTTTTGCATCAAACAATCTCTTTCTCTCTCTCTCGGTCTCTCTCTCTCGGTCTCTCTTTCTCCCCCTTTCTCTCTCTCTCTCTCTCTCTCTCTTTATATATATAGCACAGCGTGAGTACTGATGATAATAAAACAGTGACGATGTAAAATAACACATGTAAATTCGTGAAATCTGAATAAAGAAAATCGAATGCCCAGGCTAATATTACTGTTTAATGATTAAAAATGGGGCGTCTATTTCAAATACGATGTATCCACTACCAATAAGGTTTGAGGTTATAAATATGTCGGATAAAAAATAAATCTATTAATTCTTTAGAAATTGCTTTGTTTGCGTTTCACATAAAAAACTGAGCAGATATGAAACTTTCGAGAAAATAATCCAAGTAAAGGGGACGTATTTTCCTCAAAAAGGGAAAATAGAACCTTTCTTGCAGTGACGTTCTTTGTGGCCGAGCGGTAAATTAGACTGGATCAAACGGGGGTTTCCCTTGATAGTGTTTCTTGCCGATGAACACATTTTCCATACTAAGATTTATTGAATACTGGAAATATTGAATTGAGAAATTAATTTATGCATTTATTTAATTTAAATAATCGGTTTTGAATGTAATCATTTACTTTTAATTATTTTTTTAAATTTTTAATCATGTATGTTACCTTGGGAAAGGAGTACATCTTTTAGGAAAAGATATATTTGAAAAAATCCGGATCGCTGATTAATATTTTCATACGATCGCTAGAATCAAGAACTTTCGGTAAATGACTTTCTCTTTTAATAAGTCTGTCATTCTTTTGATTGAAATAGTGGTTGAACTTATTTCCATGTATGACTAATGCATTTGATCAATTGATGGAAAAAAATTGTTACGATCTCAACGACAACAATAATAACATTTACTCACTTTCGTTTATTGAGCATTAAATTGTATCCATTAGCAACATCCATAATTTACAGTTAGGCTGATTTATGTTTAGGAACATCTCTTGAATTCAAAAATGTTGTAAATCTAATGACATTTCACGTATGTTTATAAATACTTGCCGCAAAATAAAATTGCATATTGCACACACACACACACACATATATATATATATATATATATATATGATAATATTTTGTAATCTGTATGGATAATTCCAAAGAGGATATAGATCAAGATAGAGCTCTTAATTAGAGGATATAGGATATAATTATGATGAAAACGAATAAAGAAATAAATATCACAATGATTTTTAAAGTCTTCGTTTACATTATAATATTATATATATATATATAACAGATAGGAAAATTCACTTAATTTTTAAGCCATTTTTTAGTGGGTTAGTTTTTAGTTGTTTTTTTTTTTTATTTGTTTTCCTGTTTGACGATTTTTGCACTTTTTTGAATACTAGTAGAAGAGTTTTTTTTTTTTCTGACCTAAAGAGGTTCAGCGATGGTGAAATTTGTGTGGACGCCTTTCTCATTTAAATTCCCACTATTGAATAAAGTGAGGTTGGTACTGGGAGCGAGATATTTTATATACAGGGCCTCTTTCACAGGGAAATGTTCCCAGTAACATGCTGGAGAGCGCATTTTTTTTTCTTAAGGGATTATTTCATTTTTATTTTTTCTTACTTCAGGACTTTATTTGTTGAACTATTTTGTTCCGTTTTGATAATTAGATATTTTTCCATTATATACAAGAATTTTTACATGATTATCAATAATAAATGTAATAAATGGTTTAATCTATAGATATTTGATCTTAAACACGTTTATGTTATCGTAATATTTAAAATTAATGAGTTTCTTTTGGGGTAAACCTAATTATTTTATAGGAACCTAAGGTAGGTAGCTGTAAACTTCTCTTATTTCATTGGCCATACATGAGAATTCAGATTTTTTTAAATTTGGCAGATCTAATGCCCTACCCCCTCCGTGGATAGGTGTGTATATGTGTGTGTTTGTGTTCAGAATAGATAATGTGATGATCCGTAAATTGATTGATAGAAAATCAATAAACTGAAAATGCAGGCACAGTGTAAGAATGATCAAAACAAAGTTTATTCTTCAATAGATCACAGAAGATATATATATATATATATATATATATATATATATATATATATATATATATATATATATATATATATATTACACATATATAAATGAGCATTGAAGTCAACATTCAGAGACAACAGACTGTTTCACATTGATTGCGTTTAGCATGAAACTGTCTATCGTCTCTGACTGTTGACATCGGTGTTCATTTTTTATATTTACATACGCATTATTTCTGATATTGAGCACTTTATCCCATAAATAAAACTATGTCTCTTCCCATACAGACGCTCCAGTATATTTATTTCCGTGTATTAGCTTGAATAATCGATAAATTTTATTATAGAAAACATGCTCCTTCCGTCGGGATTCGAACATGCGTCTCGCACTGCAGTAACGCTGACTAAGGAAGTCAGCGATCAAACAAAGGATTAATAAATACAAAAAACACATTACTTCTTATTATATAGTGTAACCCGGATATAAGAGACCCGGATATATGCGAGATTTTCTCTGGTCCCAAATTAGAGCCTGTGTTAATGTATATATAGACCAAACCCGGATATAAGAGAAAACCCGGATATAAGACTTTCTCCGGTCCCGACAACTCTCTTATATCCGGGTTACACTGTATATATATATATATGAATGAATAAAATCAAATGAATCAATATAAATACATGTACGTGCAAGTCTTCATATATATATATATATATAATTTTTTCATAAAAATATATATATATATATATATATATATTATATTTATTTAGTTTTAAACTTAGGTAATCCGTATGGGTAGACCCGAGGAGGATGATATCCAGAGAGCTCAATGTAAAATTCAGAGCAGATATGTTTGAATAAAAAACAGACCACGTTAAGATTCCATGTAATAAGCTATTTCACCATAACCCCTTTAACAGGGTTCTGGATCATCAGACTTTACTTCCAAAAATGAAAAAATGAAAAATGAAAAAAGAAATTCACACGTTTTTGACGGACCTCATCATGTATACGTAAAATTAACGAAGTGAGGAAGTGAGGTGGGAGAGAGGATATGAGTGTGTCATATGTATCATTTCAATTTCCTATTTTTAACCCCAGTGTGTCGGCTCGATGTTGCTCAAATTTAACACGTCTCGTCTCTAGATATAGATGGCTAAGGGGTGAAGGAGAAGACCGACATTAAAGGAAGAAGCTAGAACAACCCCAATCAATTACACGACAGGTTTCATTCAAATTCTTAGACGCTGTTAATTCGCGTTACTTTAACGTGCATATTTGGGAGGTTAAGGTTTGATAAATATCTAAATGTCTAAACAATCTACGAAGAAATTAATTTGAAATTCGGTGGAGTTTTGGGTATTTTCTATGAAACAGTCGATTGGAAAAATTCATAGACAGTACATTGAAAGAATAATCCATTTTATATTTAGTAATCTTTTTTATTCTACTAAAACTAGTTTGATTTTTGTTCATTAAGTAAACTCGTGATTGTTTTTGATTTTTGTTCATTAAGTAAACTCGTGATTGTTTTATGTACCAAATTATCAACGGTTATTCCCATTTAAATAATTTTATCATCAATAATGGGGTAGTATATTTCAATCTAAATTAAAATACCAATTTAAACTTTACCTTCGTGCTATATAAATCTCACTTCCAATTGGAGAATATTAGAGGAGAGATTTGGATGAGATGTCACTAGCAGAAAATTAGGTCCTTCTTTTACAATCTTTTATCTACACATGTCTTAAACCCCTATTTATATCCACATACGTATATCTTCTTATATGCCTATGAGTTCCTATATACACCTGTACACACATTCACACGAAAAAACCATATGTATATTTCCATATTTACACATATACACCTGCAGAGAAAACGCATATCCCTATATCTCCATACATATCTCCATATACACTTATACTTACATATATACATATAAACATAAGGACACCTGTATACCCATACATCCATATACATACGCACATATATATTTACACATATATGTATACACATATACACATACACACACACACATATATATGCATACATACATACACACATACATATACATTCATATACATACACACATACATGCATATACATACGTAATATGCAGCATATCTACACACATATGCGTTAATTTGCACTTACACATATCTACACACGTACATGTCCCTATCCTCATGTCCACCCGTGCACCCACTTATGCCTGCGTTCGAAGACTATCTCAGTATTTAATTACATTATCCATATCATTACACATATAATATTACCCGCTCTTTCATATTTATGGCAAAACATATAGGTACCTATCTAATTGTACACCTCCACACTCACAAAAAAAAACTATACATGTACATATCAACAGGTGTCTCAGTGTTCAAATACATTACCATAGTTGTATACATATAGTCATGTGTTAGCGTTCATGTGTGCATAGTAATATTTCTAAAAACAAAGGGAATACAAAACATTCAAAATTGCTCTTCCTATATGATTATTTCTCAATGTATTTGCTTGGGTTTAGGTTGTTTTTGTGCCGGCATTTAAAAACTAGTTCATTGTGTCTATTTAGTAGATTGTCTGGATCTTTATGTTTGACTATGAAGATTTTCTCCTTCAAACATAAGTCGCATCTGTCTCTGAAGTTTTTGGGAGTTCTGGCTCTTGATATTATTCTCCACTTTATTTGTGGTGTTAGGCCACTCTCCAACAAAAACCAATAATGATTTGATAGTGCTGTTTGGTTCTTTTTACACTTATTTTTGAATGATTGGCGATGGTTTTATAGTCGGTGTTTCCAATTTCCCGCTGATATTCTTATGTATATATTTTTCTCTTCAACCTTTTCTTTGGGGAAAATTGTTGCTTCATATATTGTGTTCTCTGCCATGCATATTCCTTCAACTGGGCACTCTGGGAATTTTTCATTTCAGCTTTTGGAAGTAAAGTCTGATGATCCAGAACCCTGTTAAAAGGGTTACGGTGAAATAGCTTATTACATGGAATCTTAACGTGGTCTGATTTTTATTCATATATATATATATATATATATATATATATATATATATATATATATAATATATTTAAAATTTTTATTTTCGCTACATAGTTCCAACCATAAAATGCTCTGTAATTGAGCACTATTTTGTCAAAATAAAATATCTAAAGAACACAATATTGTTTCTTTCTTTTATTTATATATATATATATATATATATAATTTTTTCAGTAGACTAAAACAAAAACAAAGATGCAACATTTTCGGTAATTTTTGTTCAGTCCAAAATAAGAAACTTTTATTAAACTATATAAAATAATAAATATACAACTACATATACACCATACGACAGTATGACTCGAAATACCTGATGATTGCATAGAACGTGAAACTCCGTGTTGTGCTGTCGGCGTAGGTATCATATATACGTATTAAAACATATATATATATATATATATATATATATATATATATATATATATATATATATATATATATATATATAGTGTTGTGTATCTTGCGGAGCATTCAGCGTGGCTCAAGCTAGCATTGATTTATGCAAAAATTCCGGAATAGTTTGATCAAAACCATAAAAGTTATAATTAGAAAAAAAGAAATAGAAGCATATTTTTCACGCAGCCATTTTGTAGAATGAGGAATCAAAAGCTAACCATTAATGCGGAAAACATGAAACAAAGAAAGCAAATTTCAGCATAAGATAAGACGCTTGAGTTAAAGCCTGCCGATATACGGTAAGTGAGATAACAGAAAATGTGTAACATCATAAAGATGTCTTCTGTATATCATGATGGGAATGATAAAAATAACAATGAGCAACAAGCGAAGAATGCATGCCATGTATTTTGCGTTATCTTCGTGGAAAAAGTCTTGTGACAAGATAATGTTTGATAAGTGAACGTTCAGATAAACCAGGTCTAAGATAATTATTAACTCGGACAGTCATTCTTATTTGAAAGCTTTGTCTATGTAATATTCATCACGCATGCGTGAAGGTATTGACAGAGAGAACATTACGTAAATGTAAATCCATTTTAGCTTCTTTCAGAAAAGTGCTTTATACACGTAAATCTCTAAATGCGCTTTGAAGTGTCTGCTATCAGTATATAATTCGTTTACCTTGATGTTGATAAAATAAGTTTCTGTACATCTGCGTCATGCTATTTACACGAATTATCAATTAACTCTCAAAAGCTAAGTATGTCTAGAAAAAGACTATTATACAAAAACATGCTTACATGAGACTTTTAAAATTCTATTTGATTGTAGGACAGGTTACTCAAAATACAACTGAAGAAGGCCGGAGGAGACAGTGGTCGAAACTTTGTTATAACAGCAACAAAAATAAAGACAGTATAAATATTGTCCTCATCTTTGTTATTGTTATCATGGAAATGCTGTAGTCAGAGAATGAAATCGGCTATAGCTGATCTAGTATGGATGGAAAGGGAGAGTCAGCCATTGAATATACGGAACAAGGAAGAACACTGAAGTGTTAGACGTCTGAAAGAATCAGCACATGTGTTAGTCTATGAGGATTTCCTTAGTAGAACAATAACTGAAATAAAAGTAAGAAGTAGACGATATCCCTAGACATGAGCAGTGGAATGGGAACAGTCTACCCTACCCACACCATAGATTGAATAAAGTGTTCTGTTCAGAATTTCCTGTAAGTTACTCAATTTCTATATACCCCTGGGGGTGGCCTAGAGAGACAACGGCGGATACGTTGCGATAACAGTAACAAGGATCAGGACAGTCTTTCGGATATAAATAGTGTACATAATAATAACTCCTCATCCTAGAAGAAAGATTTACCCATGTTGGGTTAATTAATGGCGAATACATTATAGGGTACTAGTAATGGTCAACCAGGCTAGTTTTGCTGACCAGTACGCTCAAGTGCCTTTATTTTGTCATTAACTTGAAAAGCTATTTATTTAAGCGTGAATACCTTGGATTCCCATTATAACTTCTGAAAGGCAGTAAAGGAGAGCAGAATGAAAAGCACTAGCCATGAACTCTAAGAACTCATATAGTAGCGTGCCCATAAAAAATTAAATAAAGAAAAATTGACTATATTGTCAAAAATAATTATAATAAAATTATTATAACAATTATAATTATCTTTACTTCACTCTTTCCAAACAACTGAAAATCAACTCCACATTTCTCCTCTACACCCAATAAGACGTGATACTCTCATTATCGAACCAGTCAGTCAACACGTGGGTCAACAAAAATACCGGCTCCTTTCCTTTTTTCAGGCCACAATGATAACATGCGTATCTTAATACTAAACAAAAATTCGAGATAAGAAAACTCCAGAAACCTTTTATTTTCCAACTAAATTATATATATATATATATATATATATATATATATATATATATATATATATATATATATATATCATTTCATCCCAAGCAAGGGACTATTTTATATAAAGCTCACGGTGCATTTTATATTATCATACTTATTATAAAACCCAGGTTGTGTGTATGTGCGTGTGTCTGTACGTTTATATATAGTATGCAGAGGGTGAACAGAGACTCATTAGACTCATTGCACACATGTATATATATATAAAAAAAAAAACATACGAGAATGATTGTATAAACTTCACTCAATTTTTATCTTATATTTCTGTCGGATTCCGATCTATGTTCGATTAACATTTGATCCCAACTCACAGTGTTACTCATTATTACGGTCTCACGTGTCTCCAACGCCACCTGACAGCCAAGTAATCAATAATACTCGTTTGGTTGTTTCCATGTCTGGCTGATTCTCATGTTCTACGAGTATTTTTGTATATATAAATGTTAAGGATTTTATAATTATTTACTTAGAGTTATGACGCCCCGACAATTGTCATAAGGCATGACAGCATCCAAAGATGTGAACTACGAATTGGAGATGTCAAAATCAAGCAAGTGCAGAAAATGTAAATAACAGGGAAGTGTTATAATCGATGACGGAAAACGAGACATCGGACTTTGAATAGCAAAAGATGTCCTACACAAGCCAAGAAAGGTGTTCAGAGAAAGGAACATTTTGTTATAAACAAAGAAAAGAATTCTGAACTCCAATATAATATCAAAGCTTCTATATGACAGGGAATTCTGGACAACACAGTTAAATAGATAGTTAAGGCAATAAAGATTTACTTCTACCGAAGAAGGCCGAGGTTAACATAAATGAAGCACGTGAGCAAAGCGTACGTTTTAAGGAAAACTGTAAATAAAAAAAGACATGTATCCTTAGAACAGAAGGGAAGAGTTGGAATTTCAAGGATGTATAATGAATAAAGAAAGCTTAGAAAATGTAACACTCACAGGACATAATCAAGGCAAGACGGACAGAGGCAAACAAAGATGTACCTACCAAACGAGCTTGTGTAAATGGATTGCACAATATGAATTGGGTGGGATATTATAAGCATTGCTTAAACCTACAAACGATCGGAAGTTGTGGAGAGTGATATTTATCCATGTTTTGAATAGATACAACACATAAAGAAGAACAATAATATTGCAATCAAAACCAGCTCAAAATCGATTATTATGACTCATTAGGAAAGGAAAATTTAGTTAGAAACAAAGAAAAGATTACCTAACTTTTACGTAATATCGGTCCTCCTTTATTGAAGCGATGGTGGACAATTTCAGCACAGATGAAGAAAACACTTGTGGCAAGAGAAATGTAGATCTACATGCTAAGAATATTCTAAACTGAACAATGACGATGTTTTAGAGAAAATGGAAACAAAAGGCATACTTTTACTTAACATCAGAAAGATAAGTTGAAATGACTATGGCGCATACTGAGGAAAGCCGGCTTAGACGATTTTTCACTCACATGATATACTGAAGGCCAGAAGGACAGAGGAAATCAGTGCATACACTACCTAATTAGCTTGTGTAAATGGTTGGCAGAACATTAGGAATGATAGCGAAAAGGCAAACTTTATTAAGAATTGCATAAGGCAGAAAATTATGGAAAGCCATTCTCTCCCGCGTTCTGATGGCACCAAACACAGAAAAAGGGAAGAATTATTTTTGATAAATATTAATTATTTCATTTTTTTTCTTCATTTGTATTTCGAATGATTTGTTATAATTAACAGTCGCGACTCCTGCTACAAGTAAACTTCCAAATTTCACTATTTGAATGATGTTTAAGTTCTGACAGATTTGAGACTTTCTCTTGTGACTTTTCTTTTGTGCTGATGGCTATATCATATAATATGAATATATCCCATACTAGCAGTAGAGCCCGGCGTTGCCCGGGAATGTAACAATAAGAGATAGATCAAGTATCGACCATCATAAAGACTGAAAAATAAAATTGACAAAGATTATTGTTTAAGTTTGACGGACACGCATGTCTTAATTAGTTTTATTTTATTTTATTTTTTTACGAATTTGCCAAACTCAAACTCAAGCAAAAACATTGTTTTCATCGTTATGAGTCTACCGATTCAATAGAATTTTATTATAAACAATTGTCATGTAAATGGAATTTTTAAAGCATTCTGAATGTAAAAATAAAGAAAAAGGTGTACAAGACAATAAGAAACACTACCTGCCAAAAAAAAGTGAAGTTTTGTTGAAATCGGTTGAAAAGTGTAGGAAATCCGATCCCATATATAAACGAACACACACACACACACACAAACAATCTGGGTTTTATAATAAGTATAATTCGATATGAGCTGTCCCCCTTTCATTCTCGCGATGCTTCTTAATCGTGTTTTCAAACTGATTTCATGCAAAAACAATTGTGTTTTTCCAATTTTTGGCGCTGTCAGAACCACCGCAAGGTAATTTTACTTAGTCGTGTAAAGTTTTGTTGAAATCGGTTGAAAAATATAGGAAATCCGATCCAATATATAAACGTACAGACACACGCACACACACACACAACCTGGGTTTTATAATAAGTATGATAATATAAAATGCACCGTGAGCTTTATATAAAATAGTAAAAACTAATTATTAAATTGATTTCAATGAGATTTGGCTACAAAGTTAATCGGGGTTTGTATATGTATGTTATATCTCATTGTCCGCAACTAAAATTTCTCGTCTGAAGAAGTCTTGCATCTCTGTCACCTACGATTATCATAACTTTAAATACAACGTCAACCACCATCTTCTGTCTTCTTTAACCCTGTTCTTTTATTGTCTTTTCTCCTCACTAATATCTTCTCGTTTTCTTTCACTCGAAGTAACCTCTGGCATGTTAGTGACATTATCGCGTTGCTTGCGGTTAAATGATTAAACATATTCTACACGGAATAATCCAATAAATAAATAAACAAATATAGAAGCTATGTTTCATTGGTTTCATATGTATTATAAGATAAAGAACAAATAGGAAACATTTATCGGTCTAACATATTTCACTTTTATTAAAGCCTCAGAAGAGAATGAGATATGAAAAAGAGAAGAAATAAATTTTGGTATTTTTACTTTTTCGCTGTTTGATTTTCATTGGTTAATCATGTTTCGCGTGCATTTGACTTGTTAAAGAATCGTTAGGATTATTTGTGGCGTTCCAAATTCACGGAGAGACGACACGTTCATTCGAAGTTTTAATAAATTAACGGATTCTAAGTTTAACTTAAAAAGCCATATTGTTTTATGTATATAAGTGCATAATAATTCTAGTTTGTCTATGTGGGATTCATGCGATGATGTATATTCGTAAGTGTATGTGTGTAAGTGTAGAAGACATTATGTTTATTAATTTTTCGTATGTTGATTTGGAAATGTTTTTACGCACATACCATTTTTCCAGATAAACAGAAGTTAGATTCTTTAAGAATGGTTTCATTAACCCTTTGGGCTGGTGGTAAAGAAAGATGACATAATGCCCAGCCACCAGTTGAACAATGGTAGAGAAAAATGACATAATGTCCAGCCACCGGTTGAACAATGGTAGAGAAAAATGACATAATGCCCAGCCACCAGTTGAACAATGGTAGAGAAAAATGACAATGCTCAGCCAGCAGTTGAACAATGGTAGAGAAAAATGACAATGCTCAGCCAGCAGTTGGACAATGGTAGAGAAAAATGACATAATGCCCAGCCACCAGTTAAACAATGGGAGAGAAAAATGACAATGCTCAGCCAGCAGTTGAACAATGGGAGAGAAAATCACTTAATGCCTAGCCACCAGTTGAACAATGGTATGGAAAAATGACATAATGCCCAGCTACCAGTTGAACAATTTTAGAGAATAATGACAATGCCCAGCCACCAGTTGAACAATGGTAGCGAAAATGACTTAATACCCAGCCAGCGGTTGAACAGTCTTAGAGAAAAATGACTTAAAGTCCAGCCACCGGTTGAACGATGGTAAAGAAAAAAATTACTTAATGCCCAGCCACCGGTTGAACAATGGTAGAGAAGAATTACATAATGCCCAACCACCGGTTGAACGGTGGGTAAACACTTGTAACTATTTTAATATCTACCATGAAACATTACATATCATTTTTCGACTTTTGATTCAGGACCTCAGGCAGAAGGGCTAAAATTGTTTAGGAACGCTGGGATCAATGGATTAAAGTTTTGTAATGAATGTTTTAGCGTGTCTTTAGAATTGGTAATACTGTTATTAGTCCCTAAGGAATTATGTTACTTCATTAATTATGGTGGCATTTGTAAAATCAATATGTATACATATATAGATTCTACAGATCTGGAAGACTTTACAGAGATAGATTCCATGGGTTATTTGTAAGAAATTTTAACTCTTAATACAGAATTTAATACCAGAAAAAAGCATCGTCATTGAGTGATTCGCGTGATCCTATTACTCGGATGGTTATGCTGACAGTTGATCACCTCGTAGTTCCAGCATAACCAGACAGGTCAGTATGTAGAAGCCAAAGGAAACCTTTGTCAACTTAAGGAGCAAACCTTAATGAGAATAACTTTGAGAAGGAAACAGCTTTCCAGTTGCGTAAACCATCTAGTATCAACATTGGTTTGATATGCAGTGAACTATGGTGGGTGATAAGTGACTGGTAACTACAATGGCCTGAATCAACTAGTTCTAGTTTGCTCTATACCATGGTTACTAGTAGGAGTTGTGACTTTTAGTATTAAAACAAGTGAAGCGACTGAAAATCAGTAAGACAAATAAATCCAATTCTCCGTATTAGACTCCACGTCAAGTGGATCAGCAAGCCGTGCGTCCTCTGGTGAAATGTGAGTCTGGTTTCGAGAGAATATAATGAAATAAACTATTGAATGGTATTCTATAGGTTGCCCAGCAAAAAAAAAAGCAATAAATTCAGAAATAAATTTATTTAGCTATCATGTTTCAGGCACAAACTGAACAATCATCTTAGATGTTCGAAATGTTTGCCTGAACAAAGTTGTAAGCGTGGTAACCAGGAGGAAGTAGCTTTATTCAGGTTATGAATATTCAAAAAATCTATTCAAGGTTATTCAGGATAAAACTTTCCTAAAATAATGACCATAAAAGTGCCGTTTTTTTTTACTGGGCAGTCTGTAGTTCGCTCAAAAGTAGAAGATTGATTTTTACGGCTTATCAACATCTTGGAACTGATTTAAAGCTAAAATATATTTTTTTAGATTATAGGAATAATTGGAGGAGATAATAATGATTGACTGATAGAAGTCCTAATAATTAACACTTAGCTGCCAAGAGAACAGGTCAGTTCCTACCTTTCCCAACGTTATTTGCGTGTAAGTGAATATAAATAACCTGACCAGAATTGGGACTAGTTTCTCCGATTTCCAGCTCAGAGTCGTTCTTCATATCAACCACACATTCTAACTTACAACACCTGGTATTCGCATCTGGGTACTGACCAAGCTCGACGCTACTTGGCTCTGGTAATCGTACGAGAATCGGTACCTCCACTTGATATGACTGTTAATAATAATAATAATAATAATAATAATAATAAAGGAGGAGAAGAAAGTTTACTGGTTAAATCGATTAAAACACTGAAGAAAAAATAAATCTAGATCAGTCCAGTCAAAGATAATTCAAAATATAACAATGAAATGGTACGTACAGTTAGAGGGAACTAAAATATAAAGTTAGATCAGCATAGATAAATAGTGAAATCCATAAACAAATCAACAATATATATAAAAAAAAAACACCGAACAAGTCTGAATAAAGCCTACTTGCTTTTGAGATGTTCTTGCTTGATGTCATGCCAGTTTCTTCCTGTTAGCAAACACTGCGCACAGAAGATCGAAATTCAAATTAAATGTCTTAATTACTCATGACCTAATCCGCACATCAGTATTAGTAATCCCCCTGCATTAACTTGAAATTATTATGCCAATACTAATTGGCACGCGATTATCCAATATGTGACATTCGATTTTCAATATTTGATCATCCACGTTTTCCATTTAATTTAATATTAGTGTTATTGCTCATCCCTCTGTTGTCATCGTGTTTGACACCATAGCAAATAGCATCAATATGAATAAGAGAAATATTTCCGTTTATTGATATAGCAGAAACTTTGAGAATATTTTCTTCCATTTGGCATCATTCTTTTATGCATTATTCTATTATTTTTCATTGAGGATATTTTTGTTTTTTTCTTACATTATTATTATGAAAAACATTTTTGACTTGTATTTGTCTTACAAAATGGCGTCTCATAACCAATGATCTTGGACAAGTCATGGACGTAATTTTTTGTTGTTTCCATTTACATATATATATATATATATATATAGGTAATTCCAAGGAGGATGAAATCCTGAGAGCTCAATGTGAATACAGAGCTAATATTTAATGAAAAACAGACTACTTTAAGGTACCATTACAATAATTTATTTCACCAAAATGTTGGAATTGTTACCTGATGATCCGGAGTCCTTTAAAAAGGATTTTGGTGAAATAAATTATTGTAATGGTACCTTAAAGTGGTCTGTTTTTTTTAATTATATATATATATATATATATATATATATATATATATATATATATATATATATATTTCCAAATGATCTTGCAACATGATAGATAAACGCGTTTAAACGATTTCCCCGAATATAGATATAGAATATTTTTTATGGATAATGTTAAATTCTAGTTATTTAAGTGCCATACGTGAAACACGTTTGGACGATCATGTCTCTCTCGATTCATGACTGATGAGACAGAAGACTTTTCCCGCAGTTGTTTGTCATTTCTAGGACAAGCCATGGATGTAATTTTTTGTTTTTTCCACTGGCATAAAAAGGACAGTTATTAACAACAATATATTAAATAGACAACGCTCATATCGCAGTATATTGGTAGTGATTGTTCGAAATAGTTTTTGGATTTCCTGGAGAGATGATACAGCAGAGATTTTGTTGATTTCTTGTTGAGTTCCTTTCTTTATCAGACCCAAAACTCCAGCCAAAACCGGATTTTAACTCTTAGTTTGATTCTATTTGTATCTCTATTAGCTTAGTTTTTTTTTTCAAAATCTTCACAGATATTTTTTGTCACACGGTATGCTTGTAACAATAAGTTTTGCTATATAGGAATAAATGTCAGTTCCGACAATTGTGTTTAAACATAGACCGCCAGTGAGCAAACACAGGCGATCCCGTTATTGAATGAAGTAGATCACATGACCATAGAGGAAACGCATGAGAAGAAAGTATCGTGACGTCTACATTGATCATCATCTCTAGTCTATTCTCTATTACTATTCGAATCTGCATTTCTACTCTATCCTCTATTACTAAACGAATCGCTATGCTCTATTCCCTATATTATTTCTCTATACTGATTACTATTCGAGCGAGTATTATCCAGCAAGTATTATTAGTGCGAGATTATTCCAATGCGTGTGACACCAGCATTGTTCAACAGTGTACTATAGTTGTATCTGCGATTACAAAGTCTCTACTACAACAAGCATTACGAGTGACAACGAGTATTCGTTGACATTACAAATGTCTCAAACAAGTGCTCGTTGACATCACAAAATGCTTGAAATTTTTTTTTCTTTTTTTGTCTTTTATAGTAATGACTTGAATGTTTGACCTGTGTTGTTGTTGTTATTATTATTATTATTATTATTATTTCTGTTTTCTACAAACCTTTACCTGGTTATTACCTGAGACCCAGGGTAAGCCAAAATAGTAAGTATATGCATTCTTTTTGCACGAATTCTGATGTTACACAATACTTAACATGTGCAATGTTTCTATTCTTTTTACATTGCTAATACTCTCCAGACAATATCAGCAGTTTCACACGGTTCATTTTTGCAAATTTCTTGTGAAGAGTAACTCCCAGATATTTTGTTAATGTTCTTGTTTACAACATTTTTGACCGTACCAGGAATCAAATTATTATGGCTATAACAACAATTCTAAGTTACCAATTTCGAGATCCTTATATTTACTTATTTTGTCATATAATTTAACATATATTTATTGGTGATAATTTCATGTCTATGTGAAAGCATGTTTTATTTGTAATCTTCATCCTTATAATAACATCTGGTCTAGCGGCTTACATAAATCTCTCAGTATGAATAGTAAAATCGTCAAGAATAATGAACACGTTGCTTTCTCTGACTGATTCAGTGTAATTTTCATTCTATTATTTCAAACATGTGGCGCGTTGCAATACTGACATATTCTCCTACTCGGTCTTATGTCGATCTTTGTATTAGTATCGTGTCAAGATTGCATAGACAGACAATATTATGCCTACAAGACGTTGATACTAAACTACTGTTCAGTAGACATAAGTTTTTACTGTGATTTCTTGGTTAGTATAAATGCCACAATCTCTGCACCCTTCAGCCATTGGCGGGATTTGTGCTTATTTAAATCCACGATGTTACATTTTAATGCATCTTTGAAATACAAGCCTTATTTTTATCAGGTCGTATTTTTAAATTGTTTAACACTTGTGTCTTAGCGTTCTTTTTAATAATTATAGCTGTATTTGTTGCTTCCGGATTTTTAAGTTTTTTTCACGTTCATTGTGCTTTTAGAATTGGAGCATTACTTTTTAAAAAATTCTCAACACAGGTAATGAATTGTAGCATCCAAGAAGATGTGGTCTCTAAATAGTTTATAATCAATTGTGATTCTTTTATAACTGAAGTATACCTTTGCTACCATTAGTTCTGACAATATAAAGACGATGAACACCCGCTTCCGGTTAGTGCATGTTATAGAAAATCAGGTATATGGTTTAGATATATTGCGAAATCATTTTCTTTTTTCAGCGATATTCTAGTGGATAATTTTGAAACTATAAATTATAATTATTCAGTTCACTGCGTACAATTGACGCTGTTCTTCTGCAGATTCGCTTTCTGACGTTTTCTTCTTACCCCATTGATATGTCCCGGAAAGGGATATATTTGATCGAAGTAGCCAAGTGGCTTTGGCTACTGTAACCAAGTAGTACACAGTAGCAGTAATCGATTGGTACTCGTCGTAGTCGCAGGTAATATTCTTAGGCAATTGCTATAGACCAATAGGATAGCCAATGGCGTAGTCCAATGGGCGTCGTCATAGATTAAACTCTGTCGTACCTACACGTCCGTCTGTATTTATGACAGACACCAACCAATCATATTCCAGTGAGGGTGAACTTAGGTGTATGCATATTCCATTATATCACACATGGTTTAAGACCTTCGACTCTTGTATTCCTAAAGACTCGTACTATTTTTAATACTAATATTCACATAATACGCGGCCCAAGAGCCACTCAAGCTAAAGGGTTACTGTATATTTTGTATGAGCGAAAGAGAAGGCAAGAAGTTCAGTCTATGAGGTTATTTAGGAATGATAGCGGCTAACCTTATACTTTAAAAGTTTAATATTGTAGTGATGTGAAAAATATCCTGCCGGATGTCTGTTTCCTAAAGCAGCAGTTCTTCAGAAAAAGCTGCCCAATTGAAATTTCCTTTATTTCTAATGGTATACGAAGCGAACGAGCATGATTCATTCCCGTAAACGTGGCACGGCGAGTTTCAACTGCAAATGTCAGGGCTGGTGGAACCAAGGAATTTGGTTCGTCAAAACATTTTTCATGGAAATCGCGAAGGAGTAAGCTAACATATAAAGCAAATGTATTCTTTTTTGTACAAATTCTGATGTTACATAATACTTAACATGTAGAATGTTTATATTATTTTTACACTGCTAATAATCTCCCGGGGATATCTGCTGTTTCACACGGTTAATTTTTTAAGTTTCTTGCAAAGAGAAGCTCTCGGATATTTTCTTAATTTTCTTGTGTACAGAATTTTTGATCGTACCACGAATCGAATTATTATGACTATCACATCAATTCTAAGATGCCAATTTCAAGATTCTTATATTTACCTATTTTTTCATCTAATTCAACAGATATATCCTTATAGATGGACTGGTTGCCAACTAAGGCTATAAGACCCAGCTGGGGGAATGGAGCTGTATTCACTCTTTTCTCAATGATATTTGTCGTGTAAGTGATTGTAATGAACTCAACGGGAATTCGAACCCGGCTCTCAGATTTCCTATTCCGAGCCGTATATCCATTTCACCACACAACGCATCTAAAAGCGCTAAGTAATTTTTTGATAAGCAATTGTTAAAACGTTTACAGACAATTTTTATTCTGCGATCATAAATATTGAATAGATGAATCATGCTGATAGGATTAGTACCAAATTTCTCCGTAGGAAAAGATTTGATTGTAAGGAAGACGTTAAAAATGATACTTATAAAAGTTGATCTTCAACTAGAAAAAGTTATATACTGTGTTGTAAGGAATCAAGTTTGCATTATACGAAACTAAATCTTGAAATAAGAATTCTTTATTTAAATTCATCTGTCACTAAAGGTAGCAAAACGATTAATTTTGTTTCAAATAGCCCATCCAACTTTTCTACTTGCAATCAGGAATGCAAAGTTGAACTCTCTTAGTAAGTCTCCTAAATAAAGCATAAAATACAATTTCATTGTAATTTTATTGTTTTTTTTTTTCTGTAAATACTGATACAGAGCTATCCTAAAATAAGGAAACCTCTGACTTTACTACAAGAAAACGATCAAAAACGTTATTTTTATTAATGTACAATCTCTTATATAAAACTTATAAAAACTTCAGAATTAATTATACTGAATCGTTTTCTCCTGGCCTACGACTAAAATATTCGATTTTATATCATGCAATTATTCTTTCACTAACTACACTTGGTAAATAACAAATTAATAAAAGAAACAGTAACAAGCGAAGTCGAATGGATGGAGGAAAGCAATTCATTTAATCCTCGTCTGTTCATCCGTACGACTATTGTATTTATTTCAAATGTTTATCTTGGCTTCTTTAATGCGACCGTCTCCATTGAACGCTGAAAGGCTTACGGCTATGTCGTCTGCAATGAAAACACACCTCAGTGATCTCTGAAATGATTATTTTTTTTTAAACAATTTCCTTGCGTCTCTGTGTTTGTGTATGTGTTTACGTTCAAGAAGAAAAAGAAAGACGAAAAGAGCGCAAAAGGCGACATTTGTAATGAAATGAAAGAAATGAAAAAGAAAAGCGAAAAGAAAGAACCCAATCAACGAAACTGAAAGGTAAAAAGAGAGAACGTGAAGTAAAACTACGACAGAGAAAAGAGAGTGAAGAGGGGAGAGAAAGAGAGACGGGGATTAAGTGGGGGAACCTTAATGGGAATGGAGAAAATTGATCAAGAAAAGAGAGAGGAAACTTTCGATTAAGAAATATACAGATGGAATAGAGGAAGACATCATCAAAGTTTAAATTTGGATGTAGTTGCTAAAAATGACAGAATAGACATTTCGAAAGAGGCAACTTCGCTAGCTATGTATGGACAGTTGAGTTGAAATATGTAAAAGGAAAAAAAAACGATAAGAAAACTTTTGACCCGAAACGAGAAGATAAATGAAAGAAAAGAGAAACTGAAAAGAAAAACCCAGACATCCTGACTAAATTTCTGTAATAAGAGGTTATAATAGTTTTAATTTTCTGACCTAGTAACTGTCAGTTCAATCCACGGGTCGGGTTGTATAGACTTTGTGAAAAGTCTACGAACAATAACTGAGTAATACTAAAAAAATGTAAAAGGGAATATCCTTAGACATTGATAACAAAACTGCATTCTGTTTCATTGCAATTGATGTTTAGTCCTTTCTTCTCGTTTTTCTTCATTGCCTTTTGTAGGAGTTTTTATAATCCCCCTTCTCTGTTTCCTATAAAAACACTGTCATCTACATATCATATGTTATTACGATTGTCGCCACCAATAATGAATCCTGGTAGGACTAATTATGTGAGAATCGCCTTACAGTTTAGGTTGAATAAGTCCGGTTAGCCCATCCAACTTTTCTACTTGCAATCAAGAATGCAAAGTAGAACTCTCTTAGTAATTCTCCCAAATAAAGCATAAAATACAATTTCATTGTAATTCTATTAATCTTTTTTTTTTTTGTAAATACTGATACAGAGCTATCCTAAAATAAGGAAACCTCTGACTTTAATACAAGAAAACGATCAAAAACGTTATTTTTATTAATGTACAATCTCTTATATAAAACTTATACAAATTTCAGAATTGATTATACTGAATCGTTTTCTCCTGGCTTACGACTAAAAACCCAAAATGAAGATAAAAATAAAAAAAATATAGTCACTATTTTTTTTTTTTTTTTTTTTTGACCAGAATCTAAATTTCTTCACCGTGGGCTCACGAGCGGACATTTGGCATTTTTGGAACACTAGAATCTTTTTGCTACACGCTAACACGTGTTGAAATTTTCACAGTATTTAGTATTGTTGAAGTTATCGCTAACATTTTTTATCAAGATTTAAAAAATAATTTCATCCAATTTGACAAAATAATCATGTTTTTTTTTTTTAATTTTCATTATTTTTCCAAAAGATTTAATGAAAATTTATCGTACTAAGTTACACACCCAAGTAAAGCCAAATGGACCGTTTACCATCTTACCTATTTGCACTTCTCCACAAAATTTGCTTTTGCACGGTCAGTGTATGGTTATTTTAGAGGGTGTAACTGACAGATGAACTAACGGAAGTCAAAGAATTTTATATATAGATTTCCCAAGTGATATGTGCTATATCCCGTCTAAGACTAGACAGACATAAATGGCCTAACTTTTCATAAGTCAACGTTATATGTTCGTTTTGATTAATCAAAGCTCACGAAGTTTAATCATTTATTTTTAGATCATCAGTTCTGAACAATTGTTTATTTTTTCCTCCTTTTGCAAGGAAGATCTTTGGAATCTTTTTGAAGTAAATGTTAGAACTGACAGACAGGTTTAATTTGATACACTTTTTCACAACTAACCAATATCAAGTGGATTTTAAGGGTTTTCAAAATTCCGTCAATAAAATGTCTGCCTTCTTTTACTTCATTTTTTGCCTCTGAACCCACAATTTCGAATAACAGATGAAATTTCTTGGACAAATAATGAGGAAAGGGGACTTGGCAACGTTAGATCTCACAGAGCATATCGTAGGCAAGAGATGTAGGGGAAAGCAGCCGGTCAACTACATGATGAGCTTGTGTGAATGGATGGCGGCGTATGTGACGGAAGTCTTGGCAAAGTGAGAAACGATGCTAAAAGTCACAAGAGATAGGAAGATGTGGGGAGCCATGATCACAATCTTTCTGAAGAACAAAAGAAAAAGATGATGGAGAAATAGTCACTTTAGAAGAGGCCTTGCTCTGAATTCAAAACCCCTGAAAGGGCAACGGGAAACCAGAATTCTATTTTTCTCAAGAAGCCACACCAATCTCTATCTATAAAAGGCAAAATGTGTGTGTGTGCGCGCGCGCGCGTGTGTGTGTGTGTGTGTGTGTGTGTGTGTGTGTGTGACGAATGCAATGCCGCAATTTCCGGCGGATTTGCACAAAAATTTACATGCACATTTATAATAAATAATAATTTTTTCATGCTTCTACGGCAGTTTTCATGTAGTTTGCGGTCATTTTCTACTGGCCAGAGTGAGAGCCTATAGCTGGCTGCCACGAATAGGCAGGAAGATTCTATTGGCCAGCGTGAAAGCCAACAGCTGACTGACACGAATTTAACTAGCATGCTAGCATGCAAAAAAGATCGATAGCTGCATTCGTAACAGGTGGGGAAAATTTAAATCTGTATGGCACTTTAATCCAATTGGCTCATTCGCTTGCTTAAACTCAACGTTGATTCTGATTCCGCAGAACTGGGTTGGGTGTGAAAAAGTATTTGTTGTTAACATTCTTTTTTCATTCGGTTTTTTCAGTTACGAGTCCTTTTTTAAAGCTGATCGTTTTGTGTTCATTTTGTTTAGTTCTTTATTCGTAACAGATTTAATGCTTAGTATAGAGCTTAGAAAAAATTCGCAGTGTGAGATAGGCAAGAAGTAAGGCATGTAGCAACATCAGCACGGCAAAGGGCACTCCTTTAAAGGCAAGGAAGGGCAAAAATATTTTAAGTCAAGTGATAGCGATTGCTGTATGAGTCGTAGGATTTTTGAATCAAGCACGGGCAACGCCGGGCCATGCTGCTAGTTCAAAAATAATAAAGAAATAGAATTTATGAAGTGCCAGAAACGCTTACGTTCTGAAAGGTCGTGACATTTAACAATTTTCAGAAAAGACCTTCTACGGAATAAATCAGATGACTAAAAATAAAAAGCGTAATATAAAAACCACATTATTTAGATTCTAAATGACGAGGTTGCTTACTCGGCAATTATTAACGAATTTCCAGTGCAGGTTATTAATGAAAACTATATAAAAATTATTGAGAATGTGTACGGTAAGAGTCATTTAATAATTCAATCATACTCAGACACAGATAAAATAAACATTTGAAAACGACAGAAGCAGGTGATATGATTTCAACTAAATTATTTATAAGTGGACTTGACATTATCTTCCATAAAACGAACTAGGTAGATATGGAAACAATTGATAATAGAGAAGATTTATACCAACAAAGATCTTCTGATGAAATTTCAGAAATATCAGAATCATTATCAGATTAATTACAAGAAATACTAAATGACCGAATTTGGTGAAGTCTCGATGTTTGTTTGGAAGTTATGAAAAGAAATTAATGTTTAATAGCAAAGTTCCAAAAACCATTATAAAAAGGAATATGAAGAACTCCATAACTACATATACTATGGACAGGTAAGAGCAGTAACGTTTTTGGGACGGTAATAAACTACAAGACAAAATGCATGCTCGTCAGTAAAAGGATGAGCCTGAAATGTGATTTGGAGGTCGGGAACATTAGAATCAAACATACGGGAAAGTTTAAATATCTGGGAAGCGTCTTGACAGAGGACGGTAAATGCGACACTGAGATCCGTAGACGTATTGGAATGGCCAAGGACACATTTCAAAAGCTGTGCAAAGTATTGCGAGACAGGAGGATTTCTTTGGTAACAAAGAAAACCATACTGAACTGTTACGTGACATCTGTCCTTCATTATGGCAGCGAACGTTTAACGATTTCCTCAAAGATGCAGAAGAGACTCAAGACGACGGACATGTTGTTCAACAGAAGTATGATAAGGATATCATGAACAGGGCATATGAGCAACAATGGGGTCTTAGAGAGGTTTCAAACAAGGAGGAGGCTTATACTTAATATCAGGAAGAAGCAGCTGAAGTTTCTGGGAGACATATTGAGGGCCTGGAGAATCTGATACTCACGGGTCGAATAGAGGGAAAGAGAGAAAAGGGAAAACAACGCGTGACATACCTGGAGGTCTTAAGCAAATGGACGACAGAATGTGATCTGGGGGAAAGACGCAGAGAGAAGGAACTTGTTGAGAGTACAAGGAATAGAGTGAGGGGGAGAGCCATGATCGCCTACTTCCTGAAAGGATATGACACATAAAAAGAAAAGAAAAAAGATATTTATAAGTTATAGCTAGAAAACTAAGCATAAATATCGGATGTATATAAATCTATAACTGAAACCAGATTCTTTTTTAACGTACATAGAGATTCTGAACAGAATCCAAAGTTGGGTTTGCAATGCCATCGGTCCTGACTACGTCTTTACGAAATTGGCTGCTCTGTCTCATCAGCTTAATCCTCCGAAACTCTAGGTGACCAGAGATGGGCATCTGACGTCTCTTCTGACCTAGCTCAGATCAGTGGATGAAAAAGTGGCTGGTTACATTCACTGCCTGGAAGAGTTGTGATTTTTTGCTTCGAGTAATGTTTAGCAGCTCAGGAGAAATCGGTTAGCCGAGTTCGAATGAAAAAATGTCTTGAAACAATGTATTTTGTTTACTTGTATTATGATGATTGACTAAATCTATGAAAGATACTAGCTAGGTCTTCATCAATAAATATTATTGTTGCGAAATCAGGTTTAATGTATTCTGCATTCAATTTAAAAATTTCTCCTTGCGATGTTTACTTAAAAGTTTTATTTTCATGGAATTCGTTAATGTTAATAAACGCCATCTTTCTTCTCTGTTTACATTTAAAACAATGGCATTTGCATGCTGGTTAGACATATTTTGGTTTGTTACTCTGTTAACGTTTCTCAAATTCCTTGTGATATTCTCAAAAATATTTTCTTATCCGTGTCAGTCCAAAGGTTTTCTCCTTTGATGCTCTATTCAAATTTTTCGCCATTTGAAAGGTTCTTTTTCTTCACTCAGTGACTTTGCATGATGTTCATTTTCCTTTGAGGTTATATCTTTCTTTCAAGCTGTGGCAATTTTCATGTATCTGAAATTAAGAAATAAATATCAATAACTCTCTATATTTCAGAGATGAGGTATTTCAATTATTTACATTGTTCGAACTGTTGTACGCATCTTTATTGCCATATTCACGAGGTTTCGGCCGTTGTACACTCCGGCCTTCTTCAGGCGATTGGATTTTCGAACTGCATCCTTTATTTAGTTCACCGGGGGTAGATCGTTCTAGTTCCACGTGCCATGACTCTTAAGGATGTCTCAGTTGTTTCCCTTTGGCTCAAGTTTTTGGTTCACCACTGCTGTGGCCTGGTATTTAGCTCAAAACTATTTGGTCTTGTCACTGGATCTAATCAACGTCTTTATCCACTGGGGCATGTGTCCTTGAGAAAGGTCGAAGCGTACAATGGCCGAGACCTTGTGAATATAGCAATGAAGATGAGGATAACAGTCCGAATAATATAAATAATGCAAGTAATCATAAAACCTCATCACAGTGTATTGTGATTCAATAAAACCGGGATAAATAATTCGCAACAAAAATAGAAGTCAATGAAGCGTTTAAATAATCCGTTCCCTTCATATATTTTAGACGTTCAATGGTCTCTATAATTCATTGATTACTCCTTGGTATTATATAAATCACTATTTTTTCAACATCTTTTCATGTAAAAATTATATGTGTTTAATATAACAGTGAAATGAAAATATATCTCGAAAGAAAATCATTAGTAACAGAACGACAAAGACAGCGACGATAAAACTGGTTTCAAAACCAGGTTGAAGCAAAACGATCACTTAAAAGACAAAGGTATCTGAGTGCCTCACATGAAAGGCTTGGACAAATACGACTAATATATGAAACGCAGGCGTAAAGGAACGTTTTGTTTTTCTCGGGAATTAATTTTCCAAATGCAGATAAATATTTATTTGTATAGATTATTAAAACGACTAAAAGAAGTAATCACTCATAAATTTAAACTTAAGTTGATTTACCTCTCTTCCCGTTACAGATGACAAAGGAAATATATGAATAAATTCACAGGAAATATACAAATACACATTGACAATTATCATATAGATTGATTATTATTGCATTCTAAGAATTGTTTTCAACTGTATATCATTAGTAAATGGTTTCTCATTTCTCTTTCAATATTTAATTAAATGCCGATGAAAATTTGAAATTAACACTTGAATTAGAGAGTTTGATGATAAAATGCTGATATGTTGCGAGCTCCTCTCCATGTTAGCTATAATAATTTATAAACATGCAGGAGAAAAAATAAATTACATCCATAAAATGAAAAATATATTATACTAAAGTATATATTATATTACATATCTAACTCGTACCTGTTACGCCATAAATTGTACGAGATAAATGTTTATATTCTAATAAAATTAGATGTGTAAATACTTAGAAATTGAAGAGTTACCGATCAATATTTGAAACTTACGGACAGAATTCTATAGAATGTATGGGTAGGATAAATAATTCGCAAGCTTCAGGGTTATGGAATTACAGGTCGATTGTTCGATTTAATAGAATCATTCCTGTCAAACGGTGCATTGAAAGTCGTTCTCAATGGATTCTCCTCCAGCTCCTATCCCACGAACGCAGGTATTCCCCAAGGCTATATCCTAGTCCCTACTGTGATCCTTATCTTTATTAACGATCTTCCTGGTGTCATAGGTTCCCAAGTAGACATCTATGCAGACGACACTACTATTTGCTCCTACCTCATAAACAAATTTAGTCGCCGACAAATCTAACCAGGCCTTTTGTCTTGAAAAGGACCTCCAATCGGTTGTGGACTGGGGCAGGAATTGGCTGGTTAACTTTAATGCCTCAAAAACAAAACTGCTCTCTATTACTCACCAGAGAGAAACATCCCTGCCTCCCATTAGAATGTCTGACGCTCAACTCCACGAGAGCACCTCTTTGCGACTGGTGGGTCTCATATTGTCCACTGATCTGAGATGAAACGAATACATTGAGTCAATAGCTTCGTCCACCGCAAGGAAAGACGGCTCCATATGCCGCGGCAGAAATTTTTTCTCACTGCAGTCGATCTTTCAATTCTACAAATCAACCATTCGCCCTTGCATGGAGTATTGCTGTCATATATGGTCTGGAGCCCATTCTGTTTGTCTCAAGGTCCTTGATAAAATCCAAGGATAAGCAATGTAATTGGCCCTGATCTGGCATCTCGTCTGCAGCCGCTCTCTCACAGACATTCTGTTGCTTCCCTCTGTCTTTTTTACAAATGCTTTCACGGTAACTGCTCCGATGGGCTGCATTCCCTGGTTCCCAGACTTCATGAATTTAAGCGTTCAACTAGGTTGGCATCTCACTCTCACCCTTTCACTGTCAAACTAGTAACTGTAGCCGTCTCTTCTATTCCAATAGCTTCATGCCTCGCACTTCTCGCCTGTGGAACTCTCTCCCCATTTCTTGTTTTCCTGATAGGTATAATCTCCAACTGTTCAAATGTAATGTCAATCGACGTCTCCAGATGCCCTGAACTATCCCCTAACCTTCTGTTATGGGACCTTACCTATAATAACATAATGGACTATTCCATACGTAATAAATACTGTGCCTCAAGAGGAAGCAGAGTTCCGTCCGAAGTCTGGAGTGAGTTCCGTCAGAAGTCCGTCAGTCAGTCAGAGCGAGCGAGTAAGTCAGTCGAGACAGAGGCAGTTCGAAACAGAGTCGCATTCAGACAATTACTACTAAACCTGATTTGTTCGTACTAACACTTTTCTACCTCTCTGTATATATTCCTGTTTGTAATATATCTGTATTATTCCATATCTGACTTCGAATTCTTCTTTATTGGTTCTACCTTGGACTATCACCGTGGTTATAATATATAATATCCGCGAATAGCAATGACTTCTCATAATTAACCGCAAATAGCAAGACATTCATTTCGTAATTATCAATGAATAGCAATACTTTCTTTTCATAATTATCCACGAATAGAAAATACCTTATTTTCATAATTATCCGCCAATAGCAATGACTTCTTATAATTAACCGCAAATAGCAAGACCTTCATTTCATAATTATCAATGAATAGCAAATACCTTCTTTTCATAATTATCCGCCAATAGCAAATACCTTATTTTCATAATTATCTGCCAATAGCAATGACTTCTCATAATTAACCGCAAATAGCAAGACCTTCATTTCGTAATTATCAATGAATAGCAATATTTCTTTTCATAATTATCAATGAATAGTAAATACCTTCTTTTCATAATTATCCGCCAATAGCAAATACCTTATTTTCATAATTATCCGCCAATAGCAAATACCTTATTTTCATAATTATCCGCCAATAGCAAGTATCTTCTTTTCATAATTATCCGCCAATAGCAAATACCTTATTTTCATAATTATCCGCCAATAGCAATGACTTCTCATAATTAACCGCAAATAGCAAGACCTTCATTTCGTAATTATCAATGAATAGCAATATTTCTTTTCATAATTATCAATGAATAGTAAATACCTTCTTTTCATAATTATCCGCCAATAGCAAATACCTTATTTTCATAATTATCCGCCAATAGCAAGACCTTCATTTCGTAATTAACAATGAATAGCAATATTTCTTTTCATAATTATCAATGAATAGTAAATACCTTCTTTTCATAATTATCCGCCAATAGCAAATACCTTCTTTTCATAATTAACCGCAAATAGCAAGACCTTCATTTCGTAATTATCAATGAATAGCAATATTTCTTTTCATAATTATCAATGAATAGTAAATACCTTCTTTTCACAATTATCCATAATAACAATGACTTCTTATAATTAACCGCAAATAGCAAGACCTTCATTTCGTAATTATCAATGAATAGCAATCTTTCTTTTCATAATTATCAATGAATAGTAAATACCTTCTTTTCATAATTATCCGCCAATAGCAAATACCTTCTTTTCATAATTATCCGCCAATAGCAAGACCTTCATTTCGTAATTAACAATGAATAGCAATATTTCTTTTCATAATAATCAATGAATAGTAAATACCTTCTTTTCATAATTATCCGCCAATAGCAAATACCTTCTTTTCATAATTATCCGCCAATAGCAAGACCTTAATTTCGTAATTATCAATGAATAGCAATAGTTTCTTTTCATAATTATCCGTGAATAGCAAATACCTTATTGGGAAATATAACTGAATGGTTTCTCACTGCTTTCTCTAGGGTTTTGTAGTTCAGACTTTTCCTTCTTTTAGACTGGTTACCACGCAAAGCTTAAGAGTTAATTTTATTCTACCGCTTAAGATACAGTTGATTGGGGTGGGGGGAGAAGAGATGGATTCACCCCCTTCGCAAGTAGTTTTGAAGGAAATGCAACAGATAAGGTTCGAAGTTGAACTCGCATCATCGAATATACTTCAAGTGTCGATGCTTGATTTCCCTCAACACAATATTTAGAAGCATACATTATTTTTTTATCTTCTATTTCTTTGTCCGATCTCTCTTCCTACCTCTCTTTCTCTACCTCTCTCTCTCTTTCTTTTTCTCTCTTTGTCTCTCTTCTCTCTCTACCCCACTATCTTCTCTCTCTACCTACCCTCATTCTTTTTCTTTCTTTTCGAATATAAAATATTTATCAGGTCAAAGCAATGTTCGCAGATAAATTCTACGCAAGACAAACTTTTAAAATTTGACTAAATAAAGGAACGTCAGATTTTTTGTGGAAGGGATTCTTGGTCGAATTGTGATTTTTTTCAATGCCATTCATTTAGTACATCTACGGCTTTTTATGTCATTCTGTAAATTTATTTGAAAATATGAAGTAAGAAATTCTCATTAGTCTTTTGTTCCTTAGCAATATATTAAATAATAAAAATCATTGCTTTTTAAATAAATATTTTCTCCACATTATCAGTGAAAAATCAATAAATGGTTCGGTCCAATTCTGATTATTTACAAGAACGAACATTTTTATTTACGTTTACTTTACTGATACATGTATTCGTTACTTTAATTCTCAGACATCTTCAAACGTTACGTACACGGTCTTCTGAAATTCTTGTCACCTATACATAATATAATTTTCTATTTCAGCATTATATGGGGTATTATCAAAGAGAGAGATTTACATGAACGATACCAGAATACCCATCATTTGAAGGACGTCTTTTGGAAAACACAGATTCGTAAAATATAACACAAGACATGACGCAGCATCATTTTGTGCCACGAAAATGATGGTGTTCATACAGACCTTCCCGATATTCGACAGCGTCAATGAAAGTGAATATACTGAATCCAGTACATGTGTTTTGTATTATTTTTTCTTGTATTGCCCTCATTATTTTTTAGTAGGGCTGACAAGATTTCCGAACCACCCTGTAAAATGTTTGAAAGAAAGAAATATTTATATAAAATGTGACACTTAATGCTTTTGTGAAATATCAAGCAAAAATGGCGGAACACTCTAATTTGACAAAGTGTGACATAATAACAAACTATTGAAATTTACTGAAATTTGGGGTACACATCATGTATATATCAGGTTAGGGGTCATTTTTATTCGTTTAATTTAGACTAATTGATTGGTTTCCAATTTCTTAGAAGTCGTTTTTTTTAATTTTATATTTTAATCGTGCGTCCGATTGTTCTCCTGTTACTCTTCAAAAAGAGAGGTTGAATTCTTATTTCATTTCATTCTATATCCTGTCTGAAGTTATTATGCAAATCAAGTAAACCTCAATAACTCAGAAATTCCTGGGCAATATTTGTCACATTGAAACACGTCTATTTTCATCCTGAGTAAAACATTAACTTAAATATTCTGCCAATTTTAATGGGTAGTTTTTGAGATACTTGGAATTTACGAAAACGGGCTGACTGAAGTTATTATGAAGATTAAACTAATATTAGATTAAGACCTCTGAAATCTAATAAAAACTATTTTTCTTTTTATTCTTTATTCATATTTTGAAACATGTATAAAGGAAAGAATCTAACAACTGCAGAAAAACAGAAAATACCAGTTATTGAGTGAGAGAATGTCCATATTGGAAATATCATAGGAGCTTTGAAGTGATCATCGAAGGATAAAGAAGGCTGTTGAAAATATAAGTTGTGAACTCGAAGCAAAGGAAAAGGTTTTAAGAAATTAATTCATCGAGATGAACGTAAACTAAAGCGATTTATGGTGAAACAACCAGTTTTGACCAGTGCTCAGACCTTTAAAACTGCTAGAATTGATGGAGTCAAGGACAAAAGATGTAGTATACTTTGTGAATTAGGATCTGTAAAATATCTCCTAGGCCATCACCTAAAAACAAATATTTTAAAAGGTAAAATTTGGGCCAAGAAATACATGGAAATTGACTTTCTCTAAGTCATTTTCACTGATGAATCTAGAGTGGCATTTGATGAACCTGATGGATGGGCCAAAGGATGGATTTTATGCAATTCAGACGTGGCTTAAAGAACGCAACAAGGAGACGGCAGTGTTATAATATGGATTGGAATTGTTGACGAAACCATTCTTGGACGATTCAAATTGGATGAAGCAATTAAACTGATCTGTGTTACTGCGATTTTATGATCAAGGTTTTCATTGCATGGTACAAGTCCCAGTCTCGCAGTTTCAAAGTGAAGTGTTTATTTGTGTTGAATGGTTTCTTGGACGGGGCATTTTCCAGCGTATATCTACCCGTTTTTATATCATTCTATTAATTAAATAAAATATATATTTTCAAATAATCATGATTTATAATGACAAACCAAACCAATAAAATTAGAGGTAAACCGACAGTGTTCTTTTTTTTTCTTATTGTAATTAAAGAATAAATTTTGGGTTGAAGTGTAATATTGCTTTCCCCTTTCAACATGGAAAAATAGTGAAGGAATGTCGATTAAAAATAATAGTCTATAATCTCTTGAGACGGAAATAAATATTATCATCATTAAATTCAATCTATTCAAAAGTAAGATATTAGTTATAACACTGAACGAAAGTTAAACTAATATTATCTTTCTTTATCACAAATGAAAAAAAATTAAATAGGAAAGAAAAATATAATGAAAATATAAATAACTGGGGGACTGAACAAAGTTCAATGGTACATAAAATATTTGCTATTACAAAAATCCTCTTTGAACTCTTAGGAAGTGATCTATAATAGATATCTTATTCACTGAAAGTGTCTGAAATTCACGTTGATAACTATCAATAAAATTGTTTTCTTGATAGTGTTCTTTTAAAGGTTATAACCAATAACTTCAATTATTAGCACAGTAATCACACTGCGTAAATCTTATTCCACATGTTCACTTTGATATTTGTTTTTCATTTATTCAGCCTTCTCTGAAAAGATCTCTTAAATTAAGATCTGCTCTGAAAAGATCTCTTAAATTAAGATCTGCTCTGAAAAGATCTCTTAAATTAAGCTGGTTTTCAGCTTAACGTTATCATGGTATTAATTTCCGGCGATTAAGTGATAGATTATATTTGCTTTATTGTAAGATCAAATTATATTTTTAAAAATACTTAAGTTATACTTAAAACTTATATTAAAATATACGCTAATTTATACTAAATTATATAATTATTAAAACCTTATCATTATAAGTAATGTTTTAATCACCATAAATTTAATATTGATTCCCGACAAAAATAATTAAATGTTATACGTAACTGAAACAGTTTAAAATAAATAATGTGTATTTCTTCTGAAAAATTCATATAGCTAGAATAGACAATACCTAACAAACAAAATAATAAAAAAATAAACCGATTTGGATCAGCTAGAAAGAAAAAAAACATACGCGAACAACTAACTAAACTCAGTGAGTACAGGGTTCAGCAGTCTAGACGAGAAAATCAAGAATAGAAATATTAATCCAAAAAAAGGGACCGAAGATATCGTCTTCAGGTTCTGGCTTAGAGAATGTATTTTAGTTATTGTCTGTTTTTTTTTGTTTTTTTTTTTTTATCAATTCCCCACAAGTAAGGCAATAAAACCACGAAGACGCACGGTGCCTACTGAGTGTTAGAGAATACTAGAGAAAAAATACTATTCAGGAGAGAGAACATTAAAATAACAAAATTTAAGTAGACAGTAGATGACGATTGACATTGCATTTAAATTCTGAAGATAAAAGTTGACTGGGAAGCAAGACGGAAGAGAGTTCCACAAGCGAGATGTGCGATAGAAAAAAAAAACTATCACCATTGAATTACGTTTACACCTGGCCAATTCAATTTCAAAATGATGAGACCTTGCCGCCAATCTAGTACTGCGTTTAAACTCATAAAGTCTCGGTAAGAAAGTTCATTAGAGCAATTACCATGAAATTATTTGTAGAAAAGTCATAGGGAAGCTACCTTACGGTGGAGAGAAAGTGACTGAAGGCGAAATGCCAGGTCACAACGAATAACATTGCAGATTCTTTGGATTTTATCACGAATCGCTAAATATAGGAACATCAAACCAGATGAAGTACCAGTATTCAAAGCAAGGGCGAATAGTAGACATTAATATATAAGATAGATTCTGGCGAGAAAAATTGTCCAAGACGACACAATGAACCAACTTTGCTAGCAGTACATCTAGCAATTGATTCGATATAAGCACTTCAGCTCATGTTACAGGTAATCTAAGAAGGCATAATTAACCACTCTCCTAAAGTTTAGCATCAGCCATGCTAATGGAAGGTAAAATAGGTTATATCAGTTTTGTTTTGGAGAATGGTTGTGTCATCTGCATAGATAGTCATAAGCTGAAATTCTACTTTGTTGTTTATACTGATAAATTATTATTTTCTCTATACATAAGATCTAGATATAGTTTCTTTTTTATTAATACAAACGTTATTTTAATGGACACCCGTATAGGAAACAGACGTCCCGTTTTTATTTAAAATAGTGCGTATCACATCAATCGGCCTTCGTACTCGAGAAATCTTAATAATGAAAACGTGTTCTTCCGCAGGGATCAAACTGTTGATGGATCCTCCCTTTTTTACACAAATGGACTCACCCAGGGTATACATATACTACTGCCGGGAGAACGAACGAGGGTAGCAAGCAAGAGTCACAGTCAGCGAGCACGTAGACTCAGTAAGGAAGTAATACCGCAATACGTCGAGACCGGGTGTTCAACCAGAATTATAGTCGAGTCTAGACATAGAGAATATCTACGGCCTCAATTACAAAGATTGTATATATATTTTTCTACTAACCCGCATTCCTGGAACTACTAACCTGCATTACCAGTTTGTATTATTACGTTAATACATTTATTTTCCTATATTCATTCTTGGTGTTTGTTATTTATTGGTACCGGATTTCATCCCGCAATCCACAACACAAATTTAGATATTGTTTAATAAATAAAAACGAGATTGTCGATTTAAAATAGGAAGTTACCACTATAATAATGCTTATCCATCGATCCTAATGTTTTGTGTAATGTAGGTATACTAAATAATGCGAAGTTACGAACCGACATTTGCTATAAATAGAGACTCAAAAATTTACTCGAAGTTATCATTATACAAGTAAATAACTCGTTATTATTCGAAATGTTATTTTAGTGCATACATTTATATGAAATAGTTTTATTTTTAATAGTGTGAAATGATATATATCGCCTTGAGCCTTTGAGAAATCTTTATAAAGAGAAGACGCTCCCCGGTAGAGGTCGCAGTGTGTCTCTGTTTAGAGGAGAAACTACCGTTTCATTCGTCATGCGCAAGTCGATAGATTTTTTTAAAACAAAAACGTGCCTCAATATTAAATACGTGTATCTACTAAAAGTAACGTGTGAGTTGATAAAAATGTCGTATTAAAAATAGATCCATTGATATATATCTAGGGTCTGCTCAGTATAGTTGAAGTATAAAGCACAGGTTGTCTCTGGGGGTGTTGAACAAACACAAACGTTCCTCAGCGAGAGCTTGAAATAGGGATTGGATAGCTGCCCTAGTAGGCGGGTATCCTCGAATACAGTGGCCAGCTATTATATTATATATATATATATATATATATATATATATATATATATATATATATATATATATATATATATATATATATATATATATATATATATATATATATATATATATATATATATATATATATATATATATAAGACAATTGGAAAATATATTTCTTAGTATGATTTTATATAAATATATATATATATATATATATATATATATATTTAATTTCAAAGAGTAAAAAGAACGCTCTTGCACAGGAGTTTGAATTTATATATATATATATATATATATATATATATATATATATATATATATATATATATATAAAATTTATATATATATAAACACAATTGGAAAATATATTTCTTAGTATCTACTATTTTCTATAAATCCGATATTCATCAAGAGAAGTTTAAAAGCGAAATTTTTTTTTTACATTTAATTTATATATATATATATATATATATATATATATATATATATATATATATATATATATATATTATCAGAATTTAGAGATGACAGAATGTTTCATATTAAACAAAATCACCAGGTTGACTAATGACTACGTTTAACATGAATCAGTTTGTCGCTTCTGGGTGTTGATTTCAATGTCCACTTTTATATTTACATATGCTCTATCTTTCATATTGAGCAATTTATCCTATAAGTATACCGTACCTTATATATATATATATATATATATATTTCCAAGAATATAGAATCCAGGTAGATCTCAATGTCCAGGACTGATCAAGAATATAATATAAAAAGCTCAATCGATTCCAATTCCAATGTAATAAATTATAAGCATGGAATATTAGTGTTTGAGCCTTTTGTGTGTATATATATATATATATATATATATATATATATATATATATATATATATATATATATATATTTTTCGATGATTCTAAAATTTTTGATGATTCTATGATATAGTATGGTCTGCGAATACGTCGATCGAAGAGATGAAGATTTTGTTCTTCAGCTGATCCATGGATTTTACGTTTCCTTCATAAATCATGGTTTGTCAAATAAAATCCTGAAGTTCTGACAGATATATATCCGTCATGTGACAGCTGATCCCATCCTGTATAGGCGAAAATAAATTATATTTTTATTTTTCCTGTTTTCTCTACTCATCTTTTCTGCCATACTGGTCGATCCAGAACGTTAGGGGCCGTTTTCTATCAATCACATCTTTGCAACTTGGCTCCTTATTTCATTCATCATAACTCTATTCGGTTCGTTTTCACCCGAATACTTTCTACCAGGGCCCATGTCTGTCTTTTCGTGGTGGTTCTTTTCGTTTCGTTTGATATTTTTCGCCAAGCAATTGCAGATTCCATGACCCATACTAACACCATTATTCAAATTCTCAATCATGCTGTTCCTTTACCTTCTGTATCGTTGTTTCTACCTGAGATACTACACCTGATTCACTGTACGCCCTCTCCGCTAAAAAAGATATTTATACTTTTATTATATTTTCTGCTGGATTGTTCTATACATTCTTCCTTCCAGCAACCAATTTTCGTTTCCCTTTTCAACCGTCTTCTTTTATGGGTTATATCCTTTTAGAATGCAGACGATCATAGCTTTCCACTTCCCTCTGTGCTTTGTAGCTCTCAATAAGTTTCGTGCCTTTGCCAACTCTCCCAGACTACGTTCTGCCAACCACTTGCTTAAGCCCGCCAGGAATGTCATGCATTGCTTTCTCTTGTCTCTTTTTCCCTCTATTCGACCCGTGTATATCAGATTCTCCAGGCCCTCCTTTCTCATTACATGCCCCAGAAATTTCATCTCCCTCTTCCTGATGTTAAGTATAAGCTTCCTCCTTGTTTGTATCCTCTCCAAGACTGCATCGTTGCTCACACACTCGGTCCATGATATCTTTAGCATCATTCTGTTGAACCACATCTCAAAAAAAAAAATCTCTTTTTTTTGTCTTTGATTGAACCGTCCAACATTTGTTTTAATGGACAGATGTCTTGCAGCAGCCCAGTACTCTTCTTTTGTCACCAATGAAATCCTCTTGTCTTGCAATTTCATTCCATTTTGGAAACGTCATAATCCCAATCCGTCTTCGGATCTAAGTGTTGTTTTTTCCCTCTGTCAAAACATATTTCCATGTATATATATATATATATATTTTAGTGTCCCCGACTTATAAATCGCATTTCGCGCTCATCACGGATCATATTTTATTCTGAGTTCTATATAACCCTACTATTTTGAACAACAGTCCTCAGAGATACGTTTTTAAGTGTAGCCTCAATTCAGTTTTCTTTTAGTAACCGATTCTCTTTTCTCTACATAATGCTGCTAATCACTCCGCCAAGCTCATATGCTCTTTATTTGTCATTGCTCTTTCGACTGATTATATATTCCGATATTACATATATTTATATAATTCTCTGTATCTGTCTTTTTTCCAATTGTTTCTACCCCCATTCAACAAAAATCGCTTCCCGTACAGCGTCTTTGCCGCCTTGTTGCGTTTTAAATTTTGACGTCATTTAATATTAGGCTCAACTGCGGGTAGCGAATTTTATTATGGTCTGCTCGATTTGTCCAGTTCCTTTCTTTCTTATATCATTCCAGCTCGTTCATCGTTAGTAACTGCGTCACGTGACATTTAGGCACTACTTTTCCTTTATTATTTCCCTATCTTTAAAGTTTCTCTTCTATTTGTAAACTCTACGCTAATTCGCCTCCAAAATCAATGTTTTAGTAAAAATATAATATGTTTTGTTTGCAGCGTTTTATCCATTTAATATAAAATTAAACATTTTTTTTTAATTAAACCAATTTTTACACAAAGTTCTCTGAATGTGACAGTGTTTTTTTAAACATTTATAACCATATATAATATATATATATATATATAAATATATATATATATATTATATATATATATACGTTTGTATATTTTTCTATTTCCTCATCACGATTATATTTTTCATTTGTCATAGATATGTAAGTGTATACACGTATTCATTTGTTTATTACAGCTTGTCATCGCATCCATCTATCTCTCCTCTATCTACTACTCTCTTTCTAAAAGCTCTAAATATTTTCGATATATAAATATATATATATATATATATATATATATATATATAATAATGCATTTAGTGCTTATCCATTAAAGTATTTAAAAACATAATACATTCTTAAAATAATAAAATAAACCACACACACTTAAACTTATCACATTTGAAAATTAGGGAAATCCGTTCTCATACTGATCATCACATCACAAATAACCAAAATCATTAGTAGAAAATATCAATATGCTATACAGCGCACTACAAGAAACACTGTAAATTTTTTATTATAAAAAAAAACAACTACAACAGCCGACATTAAATAAAATGTTTTTACACAAAGTAGATGACAGTATTTTTGAAACATTTAAAAACCATGCGAAATACTAATAATGCGAATAAATATTTGGTACATTTTTGTTGGTGTGGTCTTGCTCTGTGTAACTATTTCCTCATGGCGTGATTTTTTTGATTAATTAGAATAACTGCACTCCAAAACATATCGGGATGTAGCCAGTAAAAGATCACCTACCACAGAAAATATACATGAACAAAAGCAGAAAATATTCATGAACAAAAGGAGAAAATATACAATATAATTCAGGTTAAAAAGCTTAAATATATATATATATATATATATATATATATATATATATATATATATATATATACATATTGACATGTTTTCAGTATAATATCCCAAAATAAATTATATATATATATATATATATATATATATATATATATATATATATATATATATATATATATATAATTTATTTTGGCATATTACACTGAAAACATGTCAGAATCTACAGAGTTGCAGTTGTGTTTCAACGCGTATCAATGCATCTCATCAGGCGATTGTAAATTACTAGCGATTGAACGATTTATTTAGAATTATAAGCAAGATACAACGTCTTTTTACGAAAAAAAAAAGAGACAGGGTTATAAGGTTTGTGGACTTTACTCTGATCAACCAATCGAATATGACCTACGTAAAATTCAAACTAAGCGAAAAAGCAAAAATTAAGAAATTATTTCCCATAAATGGGTCATGACCCGTAGATTGGCAGTTAATGGCAGCACAAACGTATGGGCGGATTTTAATGGATACATATTATACAGATTAGTCAATGTCATTTCCTAAGAAAAATGATGTGGAGTGGTCATTTAACAAAATGCTTAACAAGTTATATGCTTTGTGAGTTTGGTATATTATTTTTTTTTATATCTAATAAATTAATCTCTTCTTTAAGAAATCAGTAAATAATTTAAACGTATAGAATTACTTGGTAAATTAAAATGCAACCGTTGCCTAAATCTTATTTACATAAGATGTTAATAACAATAATCGATCAATGCAAAATGACAAAAATACCAACCAAATATAAAACATCCATACATGATGATACTACTAGGAGATTCATCTTACCTTGATATATATATATATATATATATATATATATATATATATATATATATATATATATATATATAAAAATGTAGTTCTAAGGAAGGCTATATTTATGAGTTAAAGTGCTCGATATCAGAGGGACAGAGTTTATGTAAATATAATTATCGGCATTGAAGTCAACACAGAGTGGTGACAGTTTATTTCATGCTTAAGGGAAATCCTCGTGCTTCAAGATTTCGATAAGCATGAAACAGCCTTTCACCGTTGGTGGTTGACCATAATTTTCACCTACTTATATATATATATATATATATATATATATATATATATATATGTGTGTGTGTGTGTGTGTGTGTGTGTGTGTGTGTGTGTGTAAAACGATGAATTTAACAAAGAAAATGCAAAGAGCAAATTTGCTCTAATACCTCTGTGGAAGGCCTGAATACATCTCTTCCCTCCTTAGTTATCTTTTAAATAGGAAGGTACACTAGATGCTCGAGCCTATCTAGGGAGATACTACTCTGAATCCAAAATGGTGTAGAGGCCAACAAGGAATCACTGCTACATCTTTTCCGCAAAACCATGGATATTCACCCATATTAAAACCAATAAAGTTGTGTAAAGCCATGGCAGTTCAAAAGGACATGGGGTTACAGAAAAGTTTCACTTCACTGTTTTTTTTTTTTTTTTTTTTTTTTTAGTGTTTCACCCCAAGCAAGGCGGGAAGACACTAGGACGCAAGGGGTTACAGAAAATTTAGAGCAAGATCAGATAGGAGTGATAGAAGAAAGGATGAGGAGAAGGGTAGTGGATAGATCAAGGCAACTGGAGATGTCGATTGACATTACACTTGAACAGCTGGAGATTATAGCTCTCAGGGAAAAGTGGAATAGGGAAGGGAGTTCCACAGGCGAGAGGTGCGAGTTGGAGTAGAAGAGACGGCTACATTTAGGAAATGCAAATGACCTATATTAAATATATATTTTATTTATTTATTTATTTATATATATATTTATATTATTCATTTATTATTTATATTATTTTTTATATTATTTATTAATATATTTATATTATTTATTTATATATTTATATTGTTTCTCATTGTTCTGTTTTACCCTATCGAACAGTTGTAATGCATTCGGTTATAGTAAAATCTGAATGCTTTAAATCAAGATTTATATGTACATTATCGTAATTGATTGATTTTAAAACAATTAAACTCTAAATCGAGTTACTTGTTCGAATTTCTCTAAATTTCGACTACGTTGTTTTAATCCAAATTGCAGTTGTGAATTACCAGTACAAAGTGTATAATTTGTTTGGTTTCTTTCTTTTTTTTTTTTCACCCCAAGCAAGGCGGGAAGCCACTAGGACGCAAGGGGTTACAGAAAATTTGGAGCAAGATCAGATAGGAGTGATAAAAGAAAGGATGAGGGTAGTGGATAGATCAAGGCAACTGGAGATGTCGATTGACATTACATTTGAATAATTGGAGATTATAGCTCTCAGGGAAACTAGAATAGGGAAGGGAGTTCCACAGGCGAGAGGTGCGAGACATGAAGCTATTGGAGTAGAAGAGACGGCTACATTTAGGAGTTTCGGCAGAGAAGGGGTGCGAGCGGGATGCCAGCCTCGTAGGGCGCTTGAAGTCTGGGAACCAGCGAATGCAGCTCCTCGGAGCAATTGCCATGAAAGTATTTGCACAACAGACAGAGAGAGGCGACGGCGCGTCTGTGAGAAAGTGACTGTAGACGAGATGCGAGAGCAGGGCCAATTATATTGGAATCTTGACGCAACATTTATTCCTATTATTCAATTTCTTACATACTGTCAAAAATGTGGATATATATAAATGATAAGAATTAAGGAGGATTTGAGATAATTATAATTAAGTTATTCATCGAGTCTAGAAGAAACCTCAACAGAATGCAGAAAGCACTGGACGGCCGTTTCCCGAATATTTCGGACTCATCAGCAGTGCTCATCCACTACCGAGAATTGAAACACGGACAGTCATATTGAAAAGCAAACATCATACCAACTGTACTAACAGGCCTCGGTCTATATATATGTACGTATGTATGTGTGTGTGTATTTAAACTGGCGAGTTGATACCTGTATTTATGCATATATTCCTGTATCTGTGTGTGAACGTGAATTACTTTTGGTAGATCTCTGTCTTTAATGAGAGAGACAGTAGTTTTGGGCAAGTGTCGGGGCTTAAATCAGAAGGAGTAACGATGGGAAGGTTTTGGAATGGTGAGTGGATTGGGGCGCACAACTTATTTCCTTGGATATATACAGGAAATCGAAAACGTAATGGAGTTGTGTGCTGTTTGTGAGACACACGGGATACCTCTGGCAATGTCTGTCAACCACGATGCACTTTCCATGCAGCGTCCTGTTTACCCGTTGTTGTTTTTCTCTCCAAGTGCTTCTTTTTTTGTAATTTCTATCACTGTTAGCTTCCTATTTGTTTCTCAAGCAGAACACACACAGCTCTCTCTCTCCTCTCTCTCTCTCTATATATATATATATATATATATATATATATAATAAATATATATATATATATATATAATATCTCAGAATTAAAACACTCAACGTACAAATATTATATATATATATATATATATATATATATACCCCTACATGTATGTTTGTTTCTTTTCATTTCCCCATGAAAGCATATATATATATATATATATATATATATATATATATATATATATATATATAGCATCAGATGTAAATTCAAACGAAACATGTTTATTAAAATCAGGTGACACCGTCCTTTTTATTTTATTTATTTACCTTTTTTTTTTTTTCACATTTTTTTTTTGTTTGTTTGCGTATAAAATTTCGCATATTGGGATCAAATCTATGGAGAAGCAGCCCGGTGTTTAAGAGTAGTTATGTTTCAAGGATATCAGCAATTTTATTAATTATCTGGTATGTTAATATTATCAGTGCCATAAAGAGAAAGTTTTCTTATCTTCATTTTTCCAGTTTTTACTCTTCGCATGGTTCAAATACCCCACACATCATGTGAACTATCGTTTCTTGGCCACTTCGACGTGCTGTCTATCTTGACTCACTAGATCAATTTCGACTGAATACTGTGTTAGGTTCTCACCGAAGACCCCATAGTTTCGTCTGTGTGCCACATCTAATCTACGCTTAGAAAGTCACCATATGAATTACCATTCGTAATTATATCCAAGGTGTGTACACTTTAATTTTTTTTAAAAATATTAACCCTTTCGAGAACAACATTTGACAACGTCTGGGGAAGAAGATATTAAATTATATAAATACATTTTAAAATACTGTACCCTTTGACGAAAGACGTCATGTTTCAATGTGGGTTATTTATTTGGAAATGATACCTTCGATTATATATTTGAGTCTTTATTCATAGTAAGTGCTTGTTCGCAACTTATTATTTACCTATATTTAGCATCAATGCGTTACACAAAATATTAGAATAAAGAGATAGACATGAAAAGACTGTGATAGATACATATGAAAAGAGAGATAGATATGAAAAGTCTGTGGTAGATAGACAGATATGAAAACTGAGATATATATATATATATATATATATATATATATATATATATATATATATATATATATATTTTAAGAAGCGAGAGCAGGATCTAAAAAGTCAATCAATCTAACAGTGATCTCATCTCACAATCCTCACACTTGCTCCATATGTGGCCTCCTCTGAAATCACTAACGGGTCTTAAATGCCACTTAAGATTAGCGCATAAACTTTCATAAATGAATCAATAAGCTGGCAGATCCTCATACGTCGAAACCGACGGGAGAGTCCATTATATATATATATATATATATATATATATATATATATATATATAGAGAGAGAGAGAGAGGGTTATTATAGTGTAGATTTTGTTTTTGAAATAGACCGCATTTTTATATTTGTTAAGACATGTATTATGTCTAGAGACCCGAGCATACGATAAATATTGACAAATATAATGTGTTCTCCAGCAGGAATCAAACGCAATTTCTTTACAACTTTATCTAAATGCATCTGTAATAAATGTGTTGCTCATTGCAATTCATCCAACACCGACTTTCGATCTTTGATGGGTAACTTTCAAACCTAATAGAAACGCAATCGATGCTAAATATCGGAAAATAATGCTTAGTTAAGAACCCGCACTAACTATGAATAAAGATATCTCTCTATATCTTTAAGATGAGGTATTATGATTACTTGTATTATTTACATTATTCGGACTGTTATCCTCATCTTCACTGCCATATTCTCAACGTCTTGCCCGTTGTACGCCCAGGCATTCTTCAGGGAATTGGAATTTCGAACCGAACTCTTTATGTCGTCCACTTGGGTAGATTGTTCTAGTTCCGCGTGCCATGCCTCTTCTGGATGTCTCAGTTACTTCCCTTTAACTCAACTCTCAAGTTTTTGGTTCACCACTGCTGTAGCCTGGTACTGAACTCAGAATTCTTTGGGTCTAGCCACTGGGCCATGAAGATGAGGATAACAGCCCGAATAATGCAAATAATATAAGTAATCATAAATAAAGATCATAGTAAAATAAAGGTTTTCTCTTGCAGATATCAAAGACATTTTCTTTACTAAAATTTGTAGTATGCGCAAACCGAGAGGCGTAATACACATTGTCTAATAGATGAAAATGAAATACGAAATGTCCACTATAAAGATGTTTTAAATTTTTTTAAATTACAAATTAAATCCATTGATGCTTTAGAAAAAGAGAGATGAAGATTAATTTACTCCACTTAACACAGCACAAGATAAAATAAAAAATGTAGATATGTTAAGTTGGTATTAAAATTCATCAATTCCTGTTTGCAAATCCAACATTTTGTGTGCCGTTATATAAATGACTTCATAAACCTGCTTATTCGGAATATATTTATTAACAACGGCCTATGAATATGTACTGACGTTGTGTATTTAGTGATATGAATAGGATGTTGATTAAAATTGAAATTCCACCGCCGGAGATCCAAAGAAACATTATTGGTCTTGGATTAGATGCAGCGAACAAATACATTTGTAAAAGTTTTGTTTACGTAAACTTGCTATTTACATTTTTTTAGACATCTAAATTACTATCAAGCATTAAAATCTATTCTTTACATAAATTGCTAAAACCCAATTACAGCCTCTTTCTCTTTACTTCTCTCTCCCTCTTCTTTCTTTTTCCTTTTTCTTTTCTCCCTTCTCCCCTCCCATTTCAATATATCACTTCCGTTAATTTAACCGTCTAAATAGGTCAAGGTCTGGTCACTCCTCCTCCCCCAATACTAAGTATGATTGAGAGAGAGATACGAAATTAATCCCTCCCTAAACTCTACAATGTCTCTTAACTACCCCTTTTACACTCTCTGTTAAATTACGAAAACTTACACTACACATCAATTTTAATTTCATTCTTCGTTTCATTTCATTTTTGGAAGTGCTATCTAAAATTTATTTAAAAGGGCTCTGGTAAAATAAATTATTATAATGGTACCTTAAAGTGGTCTGTTTTTCTTTAATATATATATATATATATATATATATATATATATATATATATGTGTGTGTGTGTGTGTGTGTGTGTGTGTGTGTAAAATTAAATCAAAGCAGAAGTAACAGATATAACTGGCCAAAATAAAACGTACTTAGAATTTACGGAAGGTACCTTCAAACGTAGATGCTACAAACATAGGTCGTCATTTAAGCTGGCAAATCTTAGGTACTCTACCAAATTAGCTAACCTTGTGTGGAATTTATAAGAAAAAATCAAAAGGGATCCGATTGTAAGTTGAAATTTAAAAAAAAATGGCTAAGCCATAGAGCAACGACAACAATATTTGCAACCTCTGCAACCTCTGCCAACAGGAAAAATTAATAATTATTATATTTCCGGATCCAAAGAACCTTTTAAACCAGAAAAATTAAGTCTTAAGTCCTTGCTTACATATTAGAAAAATCCTCTTAAGCACATATGAGGCTGGTCAAAAAAAAAAAATGTACATTTCAAGTAACCCCACACCGCTAAATTTATGATACCTCACCTTTCTTTCTTCTCGCTTCCCCCTCCTCTTACTTTTCTATTAGACCCAATATCATCAGTTTGCTCATTTATTTTTGAAAATAATAATATAGCGTCCATTAATTTAAAAAAAAATAAAGCTTTAAGAGGTCATTTGATAGAAAGGGAAAAAAGAAAATCACAATATTGTATCTAAGCTTTCGGCTTATATAAGCCATTATCATAGATGACACTTAAACCAATACACGGATAAAACAATAATGATAGTCTGTTTATGTTTACATGGAAGATTTCCAATCAACGACTTAACTCGTGCATACGAGACGCTGGAAGGGAAAATCGCACCGCAGCTCATGACATCACACATGACCACGCGAGTGTGAAAACGAGAAGTATTAAGTATGGGAAGCCAATGGTCTAAACCAATGGTTTCTGTTATAAATTATAGGCATTTAAGAATATTTGTGGAGATTTCATAGTTTATTTTGTTCAGGTCATGTTTCAACTGTTTTATGTTTATAGATTCAAGAAGTTTTAGTTTTTTTTTTTTTTGTTGTTTTCATGTTTAAGTATAGAGTTTTTTTTTTCCGGGATTGTGTATACGGCCAGGCATTTTGTTTTAAATGCCTAAAAATGTTAGAGTTATCATTCAAATATAGTGTCAGGCATCGTGAAAGCAAGTTTGTGGTGTGATCAACATAAATATTATTTAATCCGTTGGAGATACAATCTCCCAAAGCACACTTGAATTTGTAATCTATGTTAGTTTTTTGCAAATCGCTAACCGGGGGAGAAGAATCATTGCGAATAATTGATTTGGATATACTAGATTTAGTGTATATATATATATCTGTTTAGGTGAAACCTAGGTAGGTTTGCCTGGCTCCTTAGGATTATTTTAGGTTTTGCTCTACTTCGTGGTTTGAGCACTTTACGTAGTTTCCCTTTACTCGCGTTGGAGGGTTTTTTTTTGTTTGTTTGTTTGGACTTTGAGCTTGAACTCTGGACGATTGTTGTCGCCTTTGTTTAATGCTCTTGGTTCTTTCTTTTTTTTTTATCTTCATTTTTCCTTGGGTACCGATTTGTTCTACTACAAGTAGAAATATCCAAGGTTTTTCCGAGTACTACAATATATATATATATATATATATATATATATATATATATATATATATATATATATATATATATATAAGACAATTATTAAATTACATTGCCCGGTATCCAACAAGGAAAGTAATACGATAACATTCAGAAAAAATAACCTTGTTTTACGACAAATAACAGCAGCTAAAATAAGTACAATATTTCAATAATGAAATGAAAAAAAAACATACCTTGACTAAACCCGAAAATAAGGAAGCACAATACACTTTCACCCTATTAAAAATGACCAACTTAAACACAGACAAATCATTACTAAAAAAAAGCTTTTCAATTTATACCAAGGGAACATTTTACTTCTCAACAGAAGTGAAATATACATAAATCTATGCTATCATACATTAACAGACGACTAGAAGGAATTCCTAAATCTAGGAACAAATTGTCATCTCCGGCCTAAATTTTACCTCTTCACAAAGAAGACGGAAATTGAAATTCTACACTAGTCACCATCCCTGCTTGAAGCCCATAAAGTAATAAAATTGCACCCAAACCTAAGTGATCGCCACATAATCGCACCCCTCGGAACCATTAAAATAATATTCTGATAAAAAACTCAAGACAATTCAAGCTGTTTTCTTAATTTCTGGAATGAGGGGTTATCATTGTTTATACTATTTATATTCGGATTATTGGAAATCTAGGAAGGCACTTTCTTCTTCCATTATGAAGAAGAAAATAATAATCTGCTGGCCTTCTTGGACGTACTAATAACTCGCACATAGAATGTATTTAAAACATCTATATATTACAAGCCAACCTTCACTGGACAATATCTCAACTTGTATTCCCTACATCCATACAGTATGAATAAATGGATCGTTTGATACCTACAGCAAAAATCATGTGGCGACCCAGACATATACCAACAAATATCTATCAGCATCGAACGTACCATCCAGAATAACAAGTACCCGGCAAAAATGACATCAGCGTCTGCAGGTAGGAACAGAAGGGACAAAGAGGTGAACCAGAAAATTGCCACCGTATATCTACCTTACGTCAAGAGCTTATCAGAAAAATCCAGATGATCTGCGGTCTATGCAACATCAGGACAATATTCAGAAACATTTCCGATCTACGGAGAAATCTCTGCCGAGTAAAGCCTAACTCGAAGAGTAATATGACAAAGAATTGTGTGTACACAATTCTTGTAGCTGTAGCAGAAAATATTAAGGGTGAACCAAGACGGTCCCCTAAAAATAAGGCTAGGAACATCGAAGTGAAGGATGAAACAATGGCCGTTTATGTATGGAGGGAAATGTGTGGTAATCAGGCCCGTGGAATGAAGTGAAATTACTGGGCATGGAAGATCACTGGTGACTTAAACATCTGAAGAAATCAGTACATATAAAATTATTTGTGCTTCCCAAGAGTGTGCTGAAATTTTTACGTGTTTAGGCATATAAATGGCCCATATTTGTAAAACTATTCATCATAACGTGACTATGCAGTTAAATATATGAATAGATTTATAATTTCAATCAAATACATTTGTACCACGTTAATTTATATTACTTGTAATGACAAAAGTACACAGGTGAAGACTTTAAGAAATCTTTATTCAACTGAGGATACAAGGTTCAAGTATAGTGCCCTTTTATAGTCTCAGTAAAGAGAAATAGCTCTCTCAAAGACGAGAGTAACAAAACAAGTGGAGACCACTGTTGATTATTCATAACATCACCATAATTATTTTTGTGTGTTTGCTTCAAATTTGTTGTTATATATAAAATCTCTCGCAAAATTTGGTAACCCAATACACGAAAGATATCAGAGAGAATATATTATCAGGATGATATTCACTATTCTATATCAATAGATTCAGGAATTTAGAAGGAACGGTATCTTATTCCTTGTGTGTTTTCCTTTTATTTGATGTAAATTTACAATCTTACTCATTCTTTCTCTTTTATTTACGTGTCAATATTTTTATTTTTATTACAATAGCATTCTTTGGTTTACTTTTTGCTCTTTCTTTACATTTGTACACTTACATTCGATCCCCTTTACTGATTTCGCTCCACTCTTTAATTCTTACATCTTTTTTCTTTTCTTCTTTTTTCTTTTGAATTTCCGGATTTATTAACTCTTTTATTCGTCTCTTCTTCCTTAATTTCTTCCATTCTCCATTCAGTATTTACTGTTTACATGCCACTTCTTCCATCCAATTCCAGTAGAACTTCTGGCAGTGTTGTTGAGTAAATAGCCACAGATTTGCCAGGAGGGAAAAATGTGGTAAAAGCAAAGAAGAGAGTAAGCCAAACAGGTTGCTTAACAAAATGGTGGCATACAGAAGGAAAAATACATACGCACCGATAAAAACATCGCTTCATAAATATACGTATACAGAAACCTAGTCAAGCCCACACATTCATATAAGCAGGCATAATACATATTGAACTGAAATATTAATTCATACGTATGCATATCCCGAGATGTTTTCCACAAATTAGACGATAATAATTCTAAACAAACATACACAAGCATATTAATAAACATAAATTCAAATAAATATGTATACAGATTGGTGCACAACCATCTTCGTAAAGTTTTCATATGATCTTCTCTTTTAAAATCTAAAATTTTAATGTGTTTATTAAATTGCTTGTGTATAAGAATGAATATTTCAATAAATTCTAATTATTAGCGCAAAATGCATACTCTAATTTCGACATACAACTCAGAGACAGCCTAATACAGGGTCACTGAAAAGTAAAATAATTATAATTTATTTATTAACTATAATTTTTAAAAGAAATGGATATGAGATGAAAGCGTTTAGCATGAGGTTTTATTTAAAATTTGAGATGGGTAGCAGATTTCGCTACCAGTTTCTCGAGTCGCCCAGGATCGCGTCAACTGATTTCACCAGAAACTCTTGTGGTATGGAAGACATAACTTCTAGTATTTACCCTTTATGTTCTTCCAAAGACTTGGCGCGGTATAGCAGATTTTCTCCTTTAAACAGAAAGAAAAAAAAAGACCGAGGCTGTTAAGTCAGGTGTGCTGGTTGGCCACGCATACATAAAATATGGAGTTACTTTTCAATCACCCTGTAGATTATATATATATATATATATATATATATATATATATATATATATATATATTTAAAAACATATATTCATCGCAACACAGAAATTACCATTTTTCGAAACCAACACCTAAATCTTAAATTAAACTTAAAATTTAAAGTTTATTTTCATTTTAAAACGATGCTGAATAACTTTCGCAAAAATGATTTATTCTTTTTATAAAATAAACATTTGACTTCGTTCCTTAATATTAAGTATCGCAACTAAACCTCCTTATCCAAATATTTTTGGCATTTAAAAGAAACTAATAAAATACCCACAGCAAAATGGAAACTAATAAAAAAACGAGAACATGTAGATCTTCAAATGACTCATGTCATTTTTGCCTACATTAAATGTTATATATTATTAAGTTTCTGAAAAATAAAGTTTTATTAAATCAAAGAAATGAAATAACAATTTCTTTTGTAGATATTGTCTCATATTTCCCTTAAAACATTATTAATTATAAAAATAATTTGCATCATTATATATCTATTATTTGATCATAAATAAAAGATATATTTATAAATGCGTAATTGAATTCTAATATTTTAATTTTACAATGCCGTATATAGTTTATTAGTAAATATAATAAATATAGTATTTTAGATCTTTATAAGTAGAAATACAAATAAAAAAATATGGCTTAATCATATTTGAAAGCACTTTTCAGGAAATCGCAATATATTTTGTAAAATAAATAAATAAATATGCCAATTGTATTGTAGTGTATCTTAAAAAACAGACTGTGATTCTACGTTCTTGTATAAGAAATCCAGTATCAATTAAATTTTAAACCCACACCTAATCTTAACTGATATTTACTCTGCAAACTTAAATTATGCTTGTATCCTGATTCATCACAAAAAAAACCCCAATACCTCTATATAATTTTTTGAATTCTCATTCCCCCACCGACTTAAACTATATAATACTATTTAGTTTATAAGAAGAGTAAATCATATTTTTGAAAGGTATTTCAGCATCGCTAGAAAATGAAACTAAACTTTAAATTTTAAGTTTAATTTAAGATTTTGTTTTTGGTTTCGAATCATGGTAATATCTATGTCCGGATGCATATATATTTTTAAATAATAATTATAATATTATGCTCTACTATGTATCGAGCACTGTTTTAAAACATAAATGCTGAAGAACTCTGGATTATAAATTTAACTGATCTTTCTTTTTATTTTGATATATATATATATATATATATATATATATATATATATATATATATATATATATATATGCATCTTAATTTATATTGTAAAATAGTCATTCAAAAATTAAATCAATAAAGTTAACGTAATTAATGGCGAATTCACTTTGCTAACCGATTAAGAAGTCATTATCTTACTTACCAATCGCTTAACGAAGATCCTCGTTTTTTTTATTAAGTGTACAATGGATTAGATGTTCGGTTCATATTCTTCGCAAGTCCTTTCAACATCTTCAGGCATCGATGCTACTTTTTTCCTCAGTTTCAGTTCGTCCTGGAATTTTTACCGGTAATTACCTGAAACAGAGGAAAAATAACATCTATGCATGAAGATGGTGAATGTTTTCACCGAAAGTATTTGCAAATAATATGGGTATCTAATCCATTGTACAATTAATAAAAAACAAGGCTCGTGTCTTTCAGCGAGTGGTCAGTAAGATAATGCCATCTTAATCTGTTAGCGAATTACATTAACTTTGACAGGGTTTCTGTGTACATAATGTTTCTCCAGTTGTTTTCGGCATGAATTTGTTATTCTTTGATACAAACCTGGAACACTCAACAAAGCAGTAAACACGTGTACTGCGTGTAGAAATCATGCTGAGAGCAACTATTTTGAGTTTCTACTTGTTGAAAGACAAAGCGAAGCTGAGACTCAATTGGAATTAAGTCGCCTAAAACAAACAAAAAAAAAAGACAAGTCGATTGAAATTATGGTGATCCTGAAAATGAAAACATCTTTTTTTTTCTTTCCATAGAAGTTAGAAGTGTTGAAGAACTAAATTAGATTCTGAACAGATCTTTCTGCAAAGAGCTATGATAATTAATTGCACGGCTGATCCATCATCAGAAATCTGTTGCAACAATTTTGAGTTCAATTAATCGACTACCTCATTCTCTGGAACACGAACGTATCACTGAGAAAAGCCACTGGTAATTTCCGACCGTTTTTACATTTAAAACAAGTGAAAAGCATCAGTTTAAATCCAGAAAATATTAGAATTCTTTTTATCTGTTAACCTTTTCAGCTTGAGGACAATTTTTTACAAGCCAACATTTCAAGGGTTTCATTTATGTTCTTTCGTTTGGTTGAAAAGTGTTAATTATTCATAAATCGATAACACTTCAACTTGAACTTCTATGAGGTTGATATAAAAATATATGAAAATTATTAGCAATTATTTTCATTTCCATGTGTAAATGTAATTCATTTAAAATCAAATTATTTTTGTTTATTATTAACGAATTTGAAATGCGAAAAATTTTCACAATATTTTATATTCTCGGGATTATCTTTTCAAATTATTCTTACAAAGGCTTTATATAATAAGATCATCAGTTACTGATTATAAAAAATACGTGCATATGTTTCTAGGACTCACATAGTTCAGTTACCGGGTGCGATAGCTAAATTGCCTCCATTTTATATTTTTAATTTCGCACATGCGCGTTGTTTGTTTTTTGATTTTCTCGAGTGCACAGCATAGTAGGGTCAGTTGGACACCGTCTTTGAGAAAAAGGCCTACATGACGCAATTCACTCCCCAAGAAATTTGGAAACGGCATGCTATACTGCTTGGCATTAACACCTGAAGCTTCAATATGAACATTTCAGAGAGTTTGGGTGTCAATCTGAGGGCAGTTCAGAGGATTCGGAAAGATTTGGATGAGTCTAATGATGATTAAGAAGGTGTTTGGTGGGATCACTAGTGATGGCGACGTTATGGCGCCATTTATCTTCTCACATAACGTCAGACTCAACACGGAGACTTACTTCAATTGCTGACCTGCGTGAAGTGGGTGGCTGGGGAAGACCTTATGTCTGGCAACAGGGCTCTGCATCATTCCACACAAGCAAGAGAAAATCGTCATGGCTGTCAGACAATTTTTCCAACACATCACATCTGGCCTCATAACTCCCCAGACTTCAACCCCCTTGATTATTATGTGTGGGGCGCAGTTTATTGTAATACTAAAGATGAACTAAAGGGAAAAGATTATGACCGCATTCATCAACTTAATCCAGAAGACCTTGAGGCGTTGGTTAACGCCAATGGCGAATTTATTGAATAAATTTACTCTTTAGTATTTCAAGATATGTTTGTGTAATTTTGGTAGATATATATGTTAAAATGAAATGTCAGTGTTATTTTCATTTTTACGTCATTTCGACAATAATTTATCCATCGCACCTTGTTTATAGTTGGGAAGTTAAAATCAAGTAGATCGTGAAGTGTTACTATTTTAGTGGTGTACTAACAAACGATGCATGGCATATAATTCTGAAAGCTCATAGGAATATATATGTATTTTAGAATCTAAACAAAATAGCCTATGAAATTTTCATTAGAAGGAAAAAAAGAGTTACGAACTACTATGATTTCTGATAGCTATTTGGAGACTTGAAGCAACAGAGATGTGGTTCTATTGACAAATGCAGAAACTACCATATAAGCAAGAAGAAAGTTTCAAAAAAAAAGAAGGAATTAACAAGGAAATTGATAATTGCAATCAGTTCGTTTTGTTTTATGGCATATTAACCTCAAAGGTTAATGCCAACAAATTTATATATATATATGTGTGCCATGCGGGATACACGCTAAGGCGATCATGTATCTTTCGATACATGACTGACGAGGAATATCTTTCCAGCAGTAGGTTGCGATTTCTTTCTGCGGTAGACCAGTTGTCATCCAAGGCTATAGAACCCGGTGGGGCCTGATATTTGTGAGGAGAAGAAGAGAAATCATACCTTTCACAATGGTATTAGCACGTAATGGATTCGACTGGAATTCGAACTCGACTCTCCGATTCCTCAATACAATCCACTATCCGTTACTCTACCGTGTGTGTGTGTGTGTGTATATATATATATATATATATATATATATATATATATATAGTTTATGTAAAACTAGGTAATCCGTATGGGTAGACCCAAGGAGGATGATATCCAAAGAGCTCAATGTAAATTCAGAGCAAATATGTTTGAATAAAAACAGATCACTTTAAGGTTCCATGTAATAAGTTATTTCACCACAACCCTTTTAAAGGTCTCTGGATCATCAGACTTTACTTCCAAAGGTTGAAATGAAAAATGAAAAGAAACTTAAACATTTTTGACGGAGCGCACCAAGCGTATGTGAAATTAACGAAGTGAGGAAGTGAGGTGGGAGAGAAGTATGTATATATATATATATATGTATATATATATATATATATATATATATATATATATGTGTGTGTGTGTGTGTGTGTGTGATTTGGGGTACAAAATTTTATTACCGCCATGTTTTGTTTACTCATTTAGCAAACCTTCAGCCTGAATCTGTTAGCAATGTCACTGACTTTAAAGCCAATTTAAACAATATATCACATTCTTACGAGAGTACTCCTGTTTGCCTTAGTAAATCAAAGTGGAACAGGGAACAATATCAGGTAATCAAAGCACTTCGTAATAAGAAATCTTTGGTGATTATGAAACCTGATAAAGGCTCTGTTGTTGCCATTCTTGATTATCAAGATTATGTGATGATGATGACTATTATTGGGGATTACTCTAAATTTGTCCACTTAGGCCCAATAGATAAATTTTATTCTATTGAGGCTAAGTTCCAAAAACGCCGTGTTAAGTGAGTAAAAAGTGTGAAATTGCCCACTGACATTTCTAATTTAATTAGACCCTCGGGTTCCATTCGTCCCTGTCTCTATGGTTTGCACAAAACTCATAAAGTTTGGGGTTCCATTGAGACCTATTTTGTCATAATAACGTCTGCCCAACATGGCGTAGCTAAATGGCTTTCCACCATATTATAGTCAGATTTGAAACTTTATAACTCTGCCTGTTTTAAAGATTCGTTTGAATTCTTTGATTTCATGCAGCATTATTCGTCGATGGATAAATATATATGTTCCTACGATATTTCTAGTCTATTTACCTAAGTTCCACTTACTAAGACTATTGATACATATGCTGATGGTCTATATCATGGTCAGTTGTGTCTTCCTGTTATTCCTGATGAAGTTTTCGTCGAACTGATGAAATTTGCCGCGATGTCTGTTTAGTTTCGACGGCGTTATGTATAGGCAAGTTGATGGTGTTTTGATGGGTTTTCACTTAGGACCGATTTAATGCAAACATCTTTGTTGGATTCCACGAAAAGAGTGTGTTATTGAAACCTACTAAACCTGACGTTTACTTCCGTTACGTTGATGACACCATTCATCTCTTTGATAACTAGATTGAAGCGGGCCATTTTCTTTCGTCCCTTAATAATATGCATCCATCTTTAAAATTTACACAAGAAAGGGAAAATTGATTTTTCTCTTCCTTTTCTTGATGAATTCGTTAGCAGATCTTCGTCGTGTTTTGTTGCATCTGTTTATCATAAACCGACATTTACTAGTTTATATACCTTTTTGTCCCGTCAAACCTAAAATTAATTTAATTAAAACCCTTACCCATAGGGCTTTAATGATATATTTTAAGATTAAGTTAGATTATGAACTCAGGTTTATTACCTCTACTCTCTGCAATAATTCCTAACCGTCGGACATTGTTCAATCAGTTATTAAGAATAAAATTACTGAATTCCATTAAGTTAAACCTGCTATCGTACAAAGATGTCCTGTATACCTACGCCTTCCTTGGCTGGGTAATATCAGTGATAGATATGCCAAGCATGTTTCCGTAGCGGTTAGACATTGTTACTTTGCTGCTAACATTCGTGTAGTCTTATCTGCCAAGTCGACCCTTCTATCCATACAGACAGACGTTCTCCATCCACATCATAACAGTTCTTTAATTTATTTCTTTAAATGTAGTTGTGGCTCACACTACATAGGGAGAACGACTCAAAGGCTGGATGTCATAATAAAGCAACACATTCCAACAAAAATCTACGATTTTAAGTACATTCCTTCAGACATTCTGACCAATATATACGGGTCTCCCATCGCAGAGCACCTAATAAATAGTCATAATTGTGCCACTAATTTCTGTGTGGACTCATTTACTATTCTTAGCAAGTCCCATTCGAATTAACACTTGAAAGACCATTTATATTTTATGTTTGAAGTCCTTTCTGTGTAAACAGAAGTATTTCGTACTGGGCCTCCAACTAATTTCTATCTAAGCAATATTCCTCCCACCTGTACATATAGCCCATGTTTTTAGTGATAATTCTATTATAATTTAAACCTCAATTTAGCTCTGTTGAGCGAGGTTTGAAACCGGTTAGCTAGCCCGTTTTTCAGTTTTACTCATTATTTATTATCTTCATGTGTTGTAATAAAAATAATTTTTGTCTTTTCATGGCGCTCATATATATATATATATATATATATATATATATATATATATATATATGTATGTATGTATGTATAATAAAAAGACTTAAACACTAATATTCCATGGTCAATTTATTCCATTGGAATCGTAAATACGATCCAATTCATCAGACCTACAAATTCTAAAAGAAAACAGAAAAAAACAACTCCGAAATAAAAATACAATTTAGAGAAAGTGTAAGTATGGGAGATGGGACGAATATTAGAGCTATATATATATATATATATATATATATATATATATATATATATATATATATATATATATATATATATATATATATATATATATATATATATATGTATACATGTCTACATCTCTCTCTCTATATATATATATATATATATATATATATATATATATATATATATATATATATATATATATATATATACACGTATGAACAAAAATATATTCTTTTGTAATAAAATCATTAACACTTTTGCAGAGATGGCCTCTGTCTAGAGAAAATTACATTGCTGATAATATTATTTACTTTAAATAAATTGTGAGCAATATTTATTCTCTACATATCCAATTTCTTAGTTTTATTTCTGCAAAGAGGGCTTTTTATCGAGAGTCTGCTTTCGTAGATATATTTTTTTACTTTATTTATTTTTTTTATTATAAAAAACTTTGTTTCATGGTTATTCTTTTCTGTTTTATATTTTTATTTTCTTGTAGAGACCGACAACTTTTAAAAATGATAGCATATCATGCACATTTACTTTCTCGAAGAGTTCAAACTTGTTATTAATATTAGAAAATTGCTGTCTTGAGATAACTACTCCTGGACACTCTCAAAATATGTTTAATAGACAATACTGTTTTACATGCTTGGCACACTGGTTGAACCTCCTTATTAGGAAAGAATATGTCATTCTCGTATGGCCGATGCGTAAGCGGGCAGTTACAACCTCCTCTTTACGAGACTTTCTGAATGTTGTATTACTTACTCCCAGCTTGGGCTGGATTGCATACAGTTTATTATGCAGGTAATCGTCCCAGTACTCTTGCCATTTAAAAAAAAAATATTTATCACCTCCTTAAAATCTGTATAAAGGACCTTGATCGCTGTATCCACATTTATATCCAAAGCTAATTTGGCTGCTAGGTCTGCTCTACAATGAACTTGTATTTCAATGTGGCGAGGGATCCAAAATAATATTATATTTCTCTATTTTTCACTGGGTCGATTTTCTGTAATATTTTAATAATAACTGGATTATTGGATTTGTTCCCCTCCGAAGCAGATAGGACATAGAATGAGTCTGAAATGATTAGGGAGCTCTTTATTTTGCTCTCAGTAACGATGTCTAGAGCTAACTCAATTTCATAAGCCTCTGCAGTGAAAACCGAACTTCCCATTGGGAGGCGTTTCTTTTTGGTAAATTTTTGGATTAGGTCTGTACATCCTATTTTCTCCCCACTTTTTGATCCATCCGTATTGATGGTTGCATAATCGTGGAATGTTTCCAGCATTTCCTGGAACTTGTCCAGAAATGTGAGAGGGTGAGGTGGGGGTTTCTTTAGAAATTTATGCATTTGAAGAATGACTTCAGGATGTTTAATCGCCCATGGTGGAACACTGAATACCGCTGTTTCTTGCATATTTGATAATGAAGTACCTAATTCTTTAAAAATGGATTTCATCCTATGTTCATATGGTTGTATGGCATTTTCTGCTTGACAGAAATGATCGCAATAATTTGGGTCAAATGCATTTCTATAAGCTGGATTAGTTGGTCATGATTTAATTTTTACATAATACTGCAATGTCAATTTAATACACCGTAGATTTGAAGGGGTTTAATCGTCTTCTGTATATAAGTTCTCCACCGGTGATTTTTTATAGGTCCCGATCACTAATCTGAGCTCTTGATGGTAAGTTGCGTTAAGGAATTTTATGTACGACTTCAGGCTGCCCCATATATAAAAGTAGCATAATCCAGTTTGGAACGGAGTAGCGATCTATATAATTTGATAAACGTATACTATCTGCTCCCTATTCAGTATGAGCCACTACACGCAGATGTTGTACGACTTTGCTACATTTCGTTTTCAAATACTTCAGATGAGGAATAAAAGTTAGTTTCATGTCAAAATTTACACCTAGAAATTTGAGTTGTTCCGCTACTGGAATTTCTGCTTCATCTAATTTCAAACATGTATCATTATGTAATTTTCGTCATTTGCAGAAATGTATACATTTGGGTTTTGTTTTAGAAAACATAGACCCATTTTCCATGGCCCATTTCTGTATGTTATTTTATCATTGCTGAGTTTGCCTTTCTATTGTGTTCATTTATTGAAATTTTTAAATGATTAAGAAATCCTCAACATAGATAGAGCATCTAACTCCTAGGCTTAGGATTTAAATATAGAGTTGACTTTAACGCAAAAAATGTCTCTGACAGAATGCTTCCTTGTGGAACTTCTTGATCTTGTACTTCCCATAGTGTACTTTCTACGCGGAATTGAAAATTTAGGTTTTTAGGAAGTTCCTTATGAATTGTGTCAGCCCACCTCTTAGGCCAAGTTCATGCAGAAGTTCCATATAATATCAAAGGCTTCTTCTAAGTCGAAAAAGACTGTCGTGAGATGTTCCTTCCGAAGAAATGCTTCCCTGACAAAGGTCTCCTGCCGCATTAAATGATCCATGGTACTTTTTTTTCCTGAACGCACATTGATAATCACTGATTAGGCCGTTTTTTTCCAAGTACTAAATCGATCCTTTGTTGACCATTATTTCCATAGTTTTACACAGACAAGTGGCTAACGCTATCGGCCTGTAAATTCCTGGATCTGAATCATCCTTCCCAGGTTTCGGAATAGGAATGATAAAAAAAAAACTGTTTCTGCAAATCTGGGAACTGGCCCCTTGTCCATATGTTATTAAATAATTTTAGCAATATTTGCAAGGATTTTTTTTGGCAGCTGCTTTAGGATTTGGTAACGAATGTCGTTTGGTCACACGGCTGTATTGGTGGCTTTCTTTATAGATTCATTTTGTTTGAACTTAACAAATTGTTGACAACCATTCTTGGCTGATGAGTTTGTAGAGCTGGTTATTGCTAAATCCTCAGCGATAAAATTTCGCTGGTTATTTTACTATCATTTATGGAAACGTGTTTTATTGCATTCATATGAAATTTACCAGCTATCGTATTTATCATATCCCATACAGATATTGTTTTAATGGCACCTCGAGGTGGTGTAATAGTTAGCAATCTTGTCTCGCTAGAACAATTACGACTGGGCAGTGAGTTCGATCCTCACTGGGTGCCCCCTACATTCGGCCTTGTGTCATATCTACGCTTGGAAAATCACTACAGATTTTGTTTTTGTCGCTGAACTAAGTTTGCTGATATGATTTTTCCAACATTCCTATCTGTTGTCTTTGATTATTTTCTCGAAGTTACTTAAATTTCAGCAAGTTAATTGTTATGTTCTCTTTGTTTAAATCTTCTTCTGAGCCTGATAGTCTTTTAACACTCATCATTTAACCAAGGTTTATTATGTTTTTTTTATTATTATTATTTTACTCTTTGGAGATGCATTTCCTTGCTATAAAGACCAGGATTTCTGTAAACTGTGTTATGTCCCTGATGCATAATCCTTCTATTTTTTCACAGCATACCTTTTGCAATTCCTTCCAGTTTGCTTTACTCAATTTCCATCATTAGGGATTTTTGTCACTTTGCTATGAATTTTACAGAACAATTGGAAAATGATCGCTACCACTTGTGCCCATCAGTACCTTTCAGGAAAATTTCATAATGATAGAAGGATTGCACAGTAACTGCCAGAGAATGTATCTATAAAAGTTGGGGATTTATCGTTATAGTTACACAAATCCTTGTTATTTATAACAAATCCCATACTCTTTCCTTTCTGGTTTGTATCTTTACAGCCTCATATGCTGTTGTGACAATTCAAATCCCCTAATAACATAAAGGGAGTTGTCTTATAACTTCCTGAATTTCGGTTTCATTTATCTCTTCATTCGGTGGAATGTACTCCGACCAGATGTTAATGGATCTGTGTTGCGTTACTTTTAGAGCAATCGCCTGTAAATTTGTTGTTAGGTTCATCTGACTTTGTGGAACATCATCCCTGACTAAGATGGATGTACTACCTGATGCCCGAAGACCAGTGTCATTTATATAATTGTATTTCTGGTACTCTCTAATATTTATTTTATCATCCCTCTGAAGAATGTTTTCCTGAAGGCAAATAACTGCCGGAGTCATGTCTGTTATTAATAGAAGCAGCACGTTAATGTTTGCATTCAGTCCACGGCAGTTCCATTGCTTAATTTTATAAAAACTTGTATTTTTTTTTGTATGTATGGCTTATTAGTTCTTAATTTGTTTTAATTTAGAAATTGTAACCGTCTGTGAGTTTTGACTTACCACTTCCATATCTTCCAACTTATCCAAATGTTTTTCAGTAGAGACTTGAGCATTGTGTATATCCGGCTTTTGCTTGGTCCTTTCCGTTCTCTTTTGGTGATGCACTTAATCTAATGTGTAGGGACTTTTCGTAGACTTATAGGCGATCTCTGTTGTCGTTTGTTCTACAGATAACTTAATACATTTGAGGGGAGTGGTCTAAGCCAAAGACGACGTTTTACTCTTATTGGCAGTTACCTTTTCTTTTTTCCTTTTCCTTGTAATATAGTTCTTTCAGATTTTTTTTTTTTTTGATAATTCGGCCAATTATTCGACCCTATTTGTACGAGTCCCTCAATATTGTACCTAGACTTGTCAATATTATTGGAGTTATTTGGACCTGTCCTATCCACTATTCTTGCGTAAGAAGGGTCACTCATGCACTCTTCAAATACGTTTGTTTGCGTCTATAAAAGAAATGTCCCTAGTATATTTCACTTCTATGATCTCTTTTTCTTTTTCTTTTTCCAGTAATCACAATTTCGAGAGTAAGATGGATGATTTTCCTAGCAATTTGCGTATTTAATTTCATCCTGGCGTTCTTCTTCAGCAGGATCTGAGTCTTTTTGGTCACATTTTGCGCATGTAGGCAGACTCCTACAGCTATCTCTGTGAGGTCCAAAATTCCTGATATATAGTTCCACATTGTAGTCTATTTTGATTTCAGATGGAATCTTAGATGGATTAAACATAAGAATGTATGTACCCATAAACAATTTTTCATCATTTCTTCTAATAGAGATCTTTCGGTAATCTGGCTTCCCAAGGCAGACGAAATTTCTTCTGGGGTGGCCAGAGATATCTTTACTTCTACTCACTCCCTTTGAAGTCTTGTGTGAGGGAAAGGTTTGATATTCATATCATACAAAGTCTTCATTTTCATTATAGATTCACCGTGTTACCTGTTTTCAAACTCCACCATCAAATTGCAGTCTCATCTTTCTAACAGATTTCAAATTAATCCTACTGGACAATACTTTCTCAATCAAGAAAGGTGACAGTCCCAACAAAGGAGTTTCCTTCAAGGACTTGAGCAAAAGAAATTTCGGAAAGTCCGTATTAGTTTCTATCTCAGAATCCGAGTCTGAAAGGTATCACTTGTTTGTTTTTTTTGTTGTTTTTTTTTAAATTTGATTCATAATTTTTATGAATTAAATTTCACTACCTTTGTTCCAAACCCACCTCGGATCCCAATCGTTTTAAAATGTCAGGGCTACACAAACCAATATACTCACATTCCTGAGAGACCCAAAGCAACTGTCACCACATTTGTTGCGCCACCCATATTTTCAGTGAACAAAATCGCGGGCTAACATTTATGTTAAAGCCTAAATGTCTCTATGAACCGATTGGCCCTCAACAATCGCTTTCTATACGCCTATACATTAGATTTAGTTGTTATTCATCCAATAGTTCATTTCGGTAAAGATTTCCCTAAAGTACTCAATAATTTGTTATCGTTATAGACGTTAGGGTTTGACCTGACCAGCCGAATGATCGGATAGGGCCTCTCCGATCGCCCGTCTAGTCCAGGTAAGGGTCAATGTTTTGTTTTAGGAATCGAAATTACATAACCTTGACCGCTGAAACCCTCAACAACTAGGATCTCATCCCCAGGCACCACGGGTCGCCAACCACGACCAACACGTGGTCCATTTGGGGTGGGGGGTCTTACTTATTTACAGAGGCGTAGTCATCTTATTCTACATCCCTAGCCGACAGGGCGATTACAATCAGAAAGTTTAAGCTATTATTTCTAGGACAATTAATGAAGAATTTAACACTCACAAGACATACTGAAAGCTAAGGAATCAGAGTGAAACTGTGAGTTAACTGACCAAGTTAGGTCAATGATTCCCAGCGTGGGGCGCATGCCCCACCGGTGGGGTATGGTAATATTTTCGTAGAATCTGCAACATTCAGGCTTACTATACCAACAGAATAAGGGGGCAATTCGAGAATGAGTTGTTATTATTATTGTAATCTAGTGAGTCTGAGTGAGAGTGTTAATGTTAATGATGGTAATACATACAATGCATATACACTATGAATATATAAAAATATTTTGTCTGTATTTACGTACATGTGTAATACAGGGTATTTGCCGTCACCCCAGACTCGCCTGTCTCGACGAAGGTGAGAGCGTGATGCATGTTGCTGGTAGAGACTATGTTTTGTCGGCTAACCAGCGCGAGTCACCATTGAGCTTGCTTCCTTCACGTGAATTGCAGTAAGATTTAAATATTACAGGGGGGAGGGGGCACCAGAACTTTAGAAATACCAAAGTAGGGCATGGCCCCAAATCGGTTTTGGAACCACTGAGTTTGACTGAATGGATAAATGAGGAATGTAAAATGTCCAAATTTACTTAGAGCAACAAATAATAGGAGATTGTGGCGAGACATGACCACTTTGTCCTGAAGGGACATGGCACATAAACGAAAAGTTTGAATAGACAGGAGGGAAACGTTTTAACAAAATGTAAAGAATCTAGAAAATAGGGGTAAAATGCTATCATTTTAATTTTGGTAAATTCTCATTGATGTCATTTATCCATGACATTAATGGGTATCTGGACATTAAATAAACATCACATTTAATTAAAAGATTCATACTAAAGAAACGCATTAACAGGGCCGTACCAGAGACAAATGTTTAGTGGGCGGGATGAATATTTAAAATTTAGCCTTAAGTTATGAAAGACCGCCAACATGGTTAGCGGTAAGAGCATTTAAATTTCCAGTCCCCCAAAATTGGCAAAAATCATCTTCGAAATCATAGAGAACCGTCTGTGTTACAAATGAAAGAACATTTCATTTGATGTTATTTATTTATTTATTTTGACTGTCAAAAGGGAAAAATATACCTTTGTTAAGGAAAGAAAAATTTTCTTTTACTTATTTCTTTTTTATTTGAATCTGAAAGACAATAAAACAACTACAGCAAAACATTTTTATGCAAGATTTTGTCTTTCTTGCTTGGGTAGATTTTTTTCTTTCTTGTTTTTTTTATTATATTTTGTTAAAATAAAACCCTGTAAAAATACTACAATTAGCAAAATTTTTTGGCGGAGCTACAGCCCCCTCTCCCGGCTTCTACGGCTTTGGTTCTTTTTTCTTTCCATGTGCCATGTTCTTTCAGGGAGTAGGCGATCATGGCTCTCCACCTCCTTCTATCCCTTGTAGCTTTCAGCAAGTTCCTTCCTTCTGCCACCTCCCCCAGAGCACGTTCTGTCATCCACTTGCTTAAGGTCGCTAAGTATGTGTTGCATTCCCTTGTCTCTCTTTCCCACTATTCGACCATTGAGTATCAGATTCTTCATGCACTTCTTCCTCATTATATGTCCCAGGATCTTCTGTTGCCTCTCCCTGCTGCTACGTATAAGCCTCCTCCTTGTTTGCAACCTCTCTAACACCTCATCATTGATCACACGCTCGATCCATGTTATCCTTAGCATCCTTCTGTAGAATCATATCTCCGTCGCCTCGAGCCTTCTTTGAAGAAATTGTCCAACATTCACTGCCGTAAAGAAGAACAGCTGTCACGTAACTGCTCAGTATTCTTTTCTTCGTTACCAAAGAAATCATCCTGTCTCACAATACGACTTTGATCAACGAAGAATAAATTCATCACGTTATAGACTACGACACATCATAACAATGCAAACACGACGAAAAGAAAAATATAAAACTCCGACTCTATGACCTTTATTGCTAACTTTTACTCCGACCACAAAATAACGAAGCTGCTATTGCAAACAATTCTTTCTACTGATCAAAAAGAAAAAAAGTATGACGCTTTAAAGAACATTTTTGTTTATTTTTAAAATATAGATTTCATATTAATTCTATTTAAAAGTTGAAAAAAAAATATTTTGAAGAAATCTATTCATTGTACTTAGTCTTATGAGGAGTGCCCTAGTGGAGAGTCGCTCTTGGATAGTATATTTCATTAGTATCACAGCTGGAATTTTAATGCAAGTAAAGGCAAAACAGACACAGACACGGTGCTAAACAGAAAATAGTGATGAAATTTTGAAGTTCGAAGATTTTTTTCATGAAATTTTTAAAATTTGGTCTTTCTTTTTTTCCCATTTGACAAGTATTTAAAATTTGTTTTCATATAGGCAAAGCAAGTCATTCAGTGGAAATAGAATCAAGGTACAACGATTAAATTAACTGAATTAAAAAATGAGACTCAAAAAATTGGACAAAATGAATTAAAAACTTACTGAAAGAGGAAAATAAATTTAGTCTGAAATAATTTTCTCATTTTTCCTCTTTCAGTGAATTAAAAACTCACTGAAAAAAGAAAAGTGAGAAAATTATTTCAGACTAAATTTATTTCGTTCTTTTTTGTTTTCTTTCTTACTGTATTCTTTCTTTCTTTCCTTCCTTCTTTCCTATATTTCCTCTCTTAGTAGAAAAATATTAAAGCCTAAATTTATTTATTTATTAATGTCATTTTTTTCTTTCTTCAACTTTTCTTTTTTCTTTTTTGTTTCTCCGTTTATATATCCTTTTTATAAAAATTTGTAGTAAATTACTACAACCTGAATATTATTCTTTCTTTCTTTCTTTTTATCATTCTTTCTTTCTGACTCTATTTTCTTTGCTTTTTATTTTTGTCTTTGTTTCTTTCTGTTTCTCTCTTTGTTTTTTCCTCTATTTCTCTCTGTCCTTCTCTTTCTGCCTGTTTCATTCTTTTTCTCCGTCTTTTTATTTCTTTCTTTTTCTCTTTCCTTTTATTTCTTTCTTTTTTCTCTCGTTTTTTCTTTCTTTTTTCTCTTTCTTTTTTCTTTCTGTTTCATCCATTCATTTTTCTCTCTTTCTTTTTCTATCCGTCCCATTCTTTTCTTTCTTTCTTTCTTTCTTTCTTTCTTTCTTTCTTTCTTTCTTTCTTTCTTTCAGATTTATCTTTTTGTACAAATTTGTAGAAAATTATTACAGTCTAAATTGTATGTTCTTTCCTTCTTTCTGTCTTTGTTTAATTCTTTCTTTCTGACTATTTATTTTTCTTTTTTTTCTTCTCGCTTTCTTTTTGTTTCTCTCTTTTTCTTTTCTCTTTTTCTTTCTGGTTCTCTGTCTCTCTTTCTTTTCTCTCCAAATTTCTTTCTTTCTGTCTTTCTTTCTTTCTTTTCTCTCTTCTTTTCTTTCTTCCTTTATTTTTTCTCTTCTTTCTTTCTTGTTTCCTTCCTTCATTCCATTCTTTCTTTCTTATTCCGTTAAGCTTTCTTTTTTGTACAAAAAAATCTATGTTCATTTAATCAAATATCTTTTTTCCCAGCTCATAATCATATTTCTAACAATGTTTCTCCATTTCACGCGTACACCCATGTACACCCACAAGCACAAAAACAAGCAAACATATATGCCATTTTAGGTGTATTTACAAAAGCGTACACCGCCTGAATTATAGACACTATTTTATGAACGCGGAAATTTCTTGTTTAATATTTTCAAGGTTAATCTTTAGCTTCAGCATTTGTCTCGTTTCGAAGGAGACAATTGCTATAAAACTGTATGGGATTCATTTATTTTTCTCTTTACCCCTTTAAGAAACTCTGTGTTTATCTGACCATCAAGGATGGCGACGTTTCACTTTATTTTTTCAAGTTTTAAAAATCGATTGAGACGTTCACGGTATGAAGAGATTGCACTCTTTAGCAGTAGAGGGAATGATCTAGGAAGAATTCGATAACCCTGCTGACTTTTTTTTCCCTTATAATGGAGATATCTTTTTAAATGCAAAATATTTTAACTATTTCTTTTTTGTATGATTTTAAAAGTTCGAAAGTATCAAAAGAAAATAGAATTATTTTTAGAGATTATACAGGTTTTGTGGTTGACGGGGGTTCTGTTTGTTAGTAACTTGCTTGTTTGCGATGCTTAAAAGATAAACGATAAACATAATGTACAGAAGAAAAGAAAGCACAAGCCACGATATAATGCAGAAAATAACATAAAAACCGTGATAAATGAAAGAAAGAAAGAAAGAAAGAAAGAAAGAAAGAACGAAGAAAATAAACAAAATAGAAAATTGGAATTTAAAAAGTTGCAACGAAAATCTAAATAAATGTATCCGCAATTAAATGAAAAGAAGGATAAAAAAAGAAGGGAAGAAAGAAATTGGAAGAAAAGAGAAAACCAAAGAAGAGAACAAAATTAAATTTTAGAAGTTCCAAATAATCCTGTGTGAATATATACGCATGAAAGAAAGAAAAAATATCAAATGGGAGAAAATGAAAACAAAGAAGAAAATGAACTGAAAATAAAAAATGAAAGATCAAATGGGAGAAAATGAAAACAAAGTCAAAATGAATTGAAAATAAATAAATAAAGAAAGAAAGAAATATCAAATGGGAAAAAATAAAAGACATAAAAGAATGAACCGAAAATAAGGGAAGAAGGAATGAGCAAATGGGAGAAAACGAAAACAAAGACAAAATGAACTGAAAAGAAAGAAAGAAAGAAAGAAAGAAAGAAAGAAATAAAGAAAGAAAGAAAGAAAGAAAGAAAAAAAATCAAATGGTAGAAAATAAAGGACAAAGACAAAATGAACCAAAAATAAAGAAAAAAAGAAAGAAATATCAAATGAATAAAGAAAGAAAGAAATATCAAATGGTGAAAAGAAGAAAATAAATAAACCGAAAATAAAAGAAGACAGTAAGAAGAATGAAAGATTAAATGCGAGAAAATGAAAATAATGACAAAAAGAACGGAAAATAAAAAAGAAAGAAAGAAAAATCAAATGGGAGAAAATGACAGAAAGAAAAATGAACCGAAACTAAAGAATGAAACATCAAATGGGGAAAAAATGAACCGAAACTAAAGAATCAAAGAAAATAAAGAAAGTAAGAAAGAAACATGAAATGGAATAAAATGAAAAGCAAAGAATGAAACTAGAATAAAGCAAAAAACTGAAGGATCCATCCACAAAGAAAAATAAGATACTGCAAGTAAAACAAAAAATAAAAATAAATTTAAAAAAGTATCAAAGAAAAAATGAATGAATCTATAAATGAAGAAATAAAGAGTTAAAATAGGTGATAATGAAGGCCAATAAAAAAAGAAACAAGAATAATAAAGCAAACAGCATTGAATGAATGAATCAGCAAATAACTAAATAAAAAAGAACGTTATTCCCCAAATAAACAGAAGAATGAAATGAAGGACCAGGAAATTTGAAATAAACACGCACTCACACAAATGAAAAAGGGCGGAAAATGTGAAAGTTTTTGACAGTTTAAATTTATACCAGCCTTCTACATCAAGACAAAACTCCCAAAGTAAAATATTAACAAAAAATGTTCATATTCTTTACCGTTTTTAAGATCCACCGTCGTAGCTTTTCATTATGGTAGAAAAAGATAATTCATCTTAAAGAGGAATAAAGATGATAATACAAAAAAATAATTAAGCACCAACAAGTAAAAGCGTAAAATATTTCATAGGAAAACTAAATCTTAGCCAATGAACCTTTAAAGATACAGTATTGAGCTTTATTTTAAATGAAAAAGAAACAGGCAATTTTACAGAAATCTTTGATCAACGAAGTTTGAAAGACTTTGAAATGCAGAGCTATATAATCTATAAATATAGTTGGCAATGTTTTCTTTATTATCATCATTATTTACGATGCTAATTTTTCCAGCAGATATTTTAATTCTTTCTAGATACATGTTCAAATTAAAAGCCCCTTTTAAATATTTAGCTTTCGCCTTTACATCAAGCCTACTGTCATAGAATCTTTCTTAGAAATTGAATTATTAACAATGTGTATGGTATTTGTTTTTCCTCATGTGATGGAGACTTTTCTCTTTTGGTTTAATTAATGGCTTTCAAATCATATACGTTACTCGAGTAGAAATTTCTAATTTTGAAATGTAATCCCCTTTATGTGTGATTAAAAAAGGTGATTTTATAAATAAATAGATGCATGAAATATAAAAGTGATAATATATGAAATTCACTGGACCATAATGTACAAAATGCTAAAATCGAAAAAGACAACAGGCGCAATTATTATACTACCGACTCAGCCGTATATTAAATATACTTAAAAAAAAAGGGGTAAAGAATATGTTGTTTTAATAATATGGAACTTTCTTACCTTTATTCGTGAAAACTTTCAGCACTATAGATACTTTCCCCAGAGAATCACTTCTAAAAACAATAAAAGAATAAATAAAAGTAAATAAAATTTTGACTATTGTCTTCATCTTTATTGTCATATTCACGACGTTTCGGTCGTTGTAGGCCTCGCCTTCTTCAGGTGATATTTGGTGGAATTTCGAACCGAACACATTTAGTCAACTGGAATAGATTGTTCTAGTTCCACGTGCTATGACTTTTTTTGGATACCACAGTTATCTCCATTTACTAACTCAATTCGCCATGTTTTTGTCACTACTGTTGTGGCCAATTATTGAACTCTCAACACTTTGGGTCAAGTCACTGGACTATTTCAATCCTTGGGAACACATGGCCCCGAGGAAATAACCGTTGATTGAAATAATCCAGTGACTTGGCTCAAACAGTTGTGAGTTCAATACCTGGCCACAACAGAGATGAAAAAAACCCCTAGGGTGTTGAGTTGCTAAAGGGAGATAACTGAAACTGAGATATTCAGAAAAGACATGATACGTGGAACTAAAACAGTCTACTTTGGTGGAATAAAAGTGTTCGGTTCAAAATTCCAACAGATAATTTCTGAAGAAGGGCGGAGCGAACAACGGCCGAAACGTCGTGAATATGACAATATATATATATATATATATATATATATATATATATATATATATGGAGAGGGATATTACTAGTTATAAACGTTATTTTCGGTAGATACTCATACTTGAGTAGACACTCCGTTTATTAATTAAACATTACACACACACACACACACACACACACACACACACACACATATATATATATATATATATATATTTATTTTTTAAAATTCGTTAACCCACAATATAGGTGACTTATGTTCAATAGCTGTTAACACTCTTTCCAGTATTGACAAGGCTTTCATATATTTGATATTGGTTGGTATGTCAACATTTATTATGTCAGTCTTTACTGTTCCTCAAACATGTAATATTCCTTCTTCTGAGAATTTAATTAACCTGTGTATTTCATTCTTCAGAGTATTTCATTCTTCTGAGTATTTCATTCACCTGTGTATATAATTCTACTGAATATTTCATTCGCCTGTGTATTTCATTCTTCTAAGCATTTCATTCTTCTGTGTATATCATTCTCCTGAGTATTATATTCTTCTGCGTATTTCATCCTTCTGAGTATTTAATCCTTCTGCGTATTTCATTCTTCTGCGTATTTCATTCTTCTGCGTATTTCATTCTCCTGAGTATTTCATTCTCCTGAGTATTTCATCCTTCTGAGTATTTTATTCTTCTGAGTAGTTCATTCTTCTGAGTATTTCATTCTCCTGAGTATTTCATTATTCTGCGTATTTCATTCTTCAGAGTATTTCATTCTACTGAGTATTTCATTCTTCAGAGTATTTCCTTCTTTAGAGTATTTCATTCTCCTGTGTAATTCATTCTTCTGCGTATTTCATTCTTCAGAGTATTTCATTTTTCTGAGTATTTCATTCCTCATCGTATTTCATTCTCCTGAGTATTTCATTCTTCTGCGTATTTCATTCTCCTGAGTATTTCATTCTCCTGAGTATTTCATTCTTCTGAGTATTTCATTCTCCTGAGTATTTCATCCTTCTGAGTATTTTATTCTTCTGCGTATTTCATTCTTCTGAGTATTTCATTCTACTGAGTATTTCATTCTTCAGAGTATTTCTTCTCCTGAGTATTTCATTCTTCACAGTATTTCATTTTCCTGATTATTTCATTCTTCAGAGTATTTCATTCTCTTGAGTATTTTATTCTTCTGCGTATTTCATTCTTCAGAGTATTTCGTTCTCCTGAGTATTTCATAACCAGATTATTTCATTCTTCTTAGAATTTCTATGTCTTCTGAGTATTTCTTAATCCTTGTATGAAAATTTCCTTGAAATAAGAGTCTTCTCTCAATTCGACGTTTTATTTCTACAATATTCAAAACGGCTTACTTTTATTAAAAAAGCACATACAGCTAAAATCTTTTTGGAAGACACTCGAAAATTTGACAAAACTGATATCATATAAAAGCACCATCTATATAAATAAATGCAAATATTGGTGTGTCAGTGTGTCATACTTTTTCAACTTTACTCCTATAAACGGTAGCCGAATATATCCTACCATTTTGGGATCAGGCCATCTCCGTGAGCAAAGTAAAATGTTTCGGATCCGGACCGGCAATCCTGAAATTACTGCGATTGTGTTCGTCGAATTTTAAGTGATTTTCTGCGACGAATTTTTTGTACGATAACAATTTTTACAAATTGGAAATAAATTTGGGAATATTTGAAATTAATTGCAAAATCCAGTAAAACGTCACCCCTGAAATAAATATAAAAAAAACGAAATTAAGGACCTACGTCCATCAAACTGTCTTTAGATTAAGCGGCGGTAAAGAATTATCGTTGAACTTTTAAAAGGTAAGCATAAATATTAATGCAGCGATCAATTTTGAGTTCTTCTGTAGTTTATTGCGGACTTTCTCATATGACAGCAGTATGCCTCACAAAAAAATATCTCCGACAACAGACGGCCAGATTACAATTAAGAGAACCAGGGCTGCATCGAAGAAAAGAAAGTCCAGTGAAAATGAAAACCCAGGAGAGCTTCTAATGCTGAGAATATGCAAAGACTCTCAAACTCCTAAACAAACCGAAGGCCCAATCAAGAATCCCCCGCAGGAGCTAGCTTAATTGTCGCCCGACCGGGCGGCTTTTAAGCTAGTATATACTAATTTAATTCCGTATCAAAAGAATATCGTAAAATTAAACAATTTTTGAGATAACCATTATGTTATGTATATTATATATTTCAATCATGTTTTTTTTTTCTTTTTTGATGAATTAATTTCACTCTTTTTGTTATGGAGGAACTGTCCTCTGTTCCTGTTTATTCTTATTAAAGATCGAAATTTCAAACGAATTTACTGCTTATAAATATACAAGAAATTAAATTAAAATAAAGTCTGGTTTATGTTTGTCTGCATCTTTGTGGTGAATTAGAAATTTTCATTTTCGAATTATATTTTTTTTAGATTTGAAAACTGTGTCGTGACATAATGAGTATTCGGAGAATATAAATATGTTTCATAAGTCTCGTTCCAGTATTATAAGTGATTTTTTTTATTATGTATTATTTCGATTCAGCACAACCAACATATATACATTTCTTTATATAAGAGTTGGTGTTGAAAACCTCTTGAGAACAACCAATTATTTTGAAAACTGCTAATGCTTTGTCAGATAGATTTTGTGAATTTTTCAATGTGCCCCGAAAGATAAATATATTGTATGTTGGTCCAAGAGTTCATCTTCTACAATTTAACAGCCAGACTACAAATCCCGTTTGATTGGATTATCACGATTTAAGGCTTTTACATAAATATCCCCTTTTCGAAAGAACTGGATACATAGTGTACCACGAGATCAACAAATAGCCCACCTCAGTTCGGTTTCAGAGTTGTCGTTCTCATCGACAAGGCCACTCAAGTCATACGTTTCTAGTCTGCACTAATATTTGAGTCCAGGTTTGATCACGACCATGCATCCCGTCGCTATCTTGTTGCAGATATGTCACGTTGTCATCCTTTTCGTTTATTCCCATCATCTTTTGCACCAATACAAGCCATTGGGGTGAAATAAGCATAAACAATTATCCAAAGTAAATTTTCTGAAAAACAGAAATTTCAAATCAGTTGTATATCATCCAAATAGTTAAAATATACACATCAAAATCATGTCCAGATATTCGGGATTCCGGATATGAGGCACTCCGGATATACGGGATTCCAGATATGTGGGATTCTACTGTATTTCATAATGTTCGTTCCACAATCATAAGTGATTTTTTATTATGTATTATTTCGGCCAAACACAACCAACATATATACATTTTTTATACGAGTTAGTGTTGAAAAACCCTTCAGCACAACCAGTTATTATTTTGAATACTACTGTTTTGTCAGATTTTGTAATTTTTTTCAATATGCCTTGAAAGATAAATGTATTGTATGTTGGTCCAAGAGTTCATCTCCTAGAATTAAACAGCCAGACTACAAATCACATTTGATTGGATTATCACGATGAAGGCTTGTACATAAATATCCCCTTTTTTTTCGAAAGAATTGGATACATAGTGTACCACGAGATCAAAAAAATAGCCCACCTCAGTTCGGTTTCAGAATTGTCGTCCTCCTAGAAAATGTCAATGAAAATATACCTTCCCAGTATGCACTAATATTTAATCCATATCTAGGTGGAGAATAGATGAATCCATATTTTTCCCTAATGTATTTTGTGCGAAATTAAATGCAACGAATGCGACTGGAATTCTGATTCCTAACCGCTATTACACCATCTGTGCCTCCATTACTTATTGATGTATGTAAATATGTGTATCTATATAAACATGCTTGTATATATACATACATACATAGATGCACGTATAAGTAATGCGTGCATATACATGATTAGATGATTTTATAATTATTTATATATATTTTGCAGGTGAATCATTTCTATCCTGGTATTTTTCGGGCAAATAAAATTAAATAGATTTTGAGACATCTCCGCTGGTCATCTATAACTAGACCACTTCTCTGGCACTTGTTTATTCCGGCCGGCAATAAGCGGCTATCAAGATATTTATTTTATGTGTAACTATCAGCACATCGTCACCACAATACATGAGAACAAACAGATGGCAGTATATCTCGTTGCTCATTGATTTTCAGCTAATAGAGCTCTTTTTTCAAAGAGACGCAATAACACTACTATCTGTAAGCGGTTAGCGGGGAATAAGAGACGGCTTCGAATCATTACTTCAAACATGGCGTTCGTTTTTATCAAATAGCATCTTCAAGGGAGTGAAAGAAGAAATGTTTTATGAAAGCAAAGAGGGTGAAAAACTCAGAAAGTCGGGTGTAGAAGTGAGAGAGAGAAAGAGGGAGAATGAATTCAAATGGGGAGAGGGTTCGTTTGTTATCGCTTAAAAACGTTACAAAAAATAAAATCGAATAGGGTGGGATAAAATAGAAATAAAGCTGATTTAAAACGAAAAACACATTTTAATATTACACTCTTTCTACCCCCACATCCCATTGTCGCTTAATGTTTAACGCAGTTCTTTTGATGGTCGTACTTATTTGTTTTATTTTTTCATTCTGTATTTAGCCTTGTCGGGGTTATATTTTTGTCTTTTGTCATGTTATTTGGATTTTAAAAAAACAAACAAAAAAAACAATAGTTTTTGATGTGTGTTTATTTTTTTTTATAAAAAAAAATATGTATTTTGCGTTCCTTTCACTTTTTATTGGTGATAATCATCATTGACTGTTAAAATTGGCTCTTTGTTGAATCAGTCATTTGTGAAGGAATAACGGGAACTGAATAAATACCGGGGGAAGAGACAGAGGGATAGGTGATAAGAAAAAAAAAAAAAAAGAGATAGTAATTCTTCGAAAAACGAAAAAGTAACTAAAAAGGAAAGGAATAAAATATTATAAGAGAAAGCGAAAAAGAAAAGAATTTCGAATGAAGGAAATTGAGGAAGCGAAATGCATAGGATTACAAAACCGTTTGAATAAAAATTTAAGAACGTTTTGTTTTGTGGCTGATGTTATATGCTATTTATCTCATAATCCGCATTTATTTTTGTATTTGAAATTCCTAAAAAAATACCATCTGTGTTACAAGCTTATTGTTTTCACTATTCCAACAGTAAAATATGTATTATATTTAAACTATACCACAAATAACAGATGTACAAAACTGTAACAATTATGATTTAGCTCGAAGGTTAATTTCGATATGAAAGATTTTTAATTATGGAAACATAAGTTTATCATTGTTTGTATTGTATATTTTTTGTCATATTTGGTCATCCGTATTTCAGTTTATCTATATAAAGCTCATAGATTTAAACGTGTTTTCAGCACATAAGCGTAAGTAAAACTGACTTGATATCCACTTGATATTCAACTTAAAAACACCTTACAGGTATCGATTGTAAACAAATATATTTCTAATTATAAGCCAAATTAATTTTCTTAAAATCCAGTTAAATAATAAAACTTTAAATAATGGAACTTTAATAGAACGAATTTTTACTGATTCCTATAATTCTAGACAGGCTATATTATATTTGAAAAAAATAATTACAGTTATTTAATTTTTTTCTGTTGGTAGATATTAATCATGCGATAATCGAAGTAAATTTTTAATAAAAAAGTTGATAGTAAAATATTCTAAAAGTGTCTTTAATTCAGTAAAATATTTTTTTAAAATTTATGACAAAGATATGTTATTTCCTTATGGTCAGAATAAAAATCAACACAGCAAAGATGATAATTAAATTACTGCAATACG
>CAHIKZ030000252.1:567500-572500 GCA_903632075.3 Acanthosepion pharaonis | reverse complement strand
TATTTCGGAATTATCGAACAAAAGAAAATTAATATTCACACATACAACTTCACATTCAGTAAAGCAATATTTAAAGCAATTTTTGCTTATCTCTTTCACTAACTCTCTTTCACAGACACACGCATTAATAATACATATTTGTTCTTTTGTTTTCCTCCCTTATTCACGCATGTTGTTCTTTGTATTCTTTAAAATTCCTTTACTATACAAAGAGAATGATATATACAGTAACATGAAAATATGTAAGTGAACATATTTTTATAAGTGTTGTAATCTGCGAAGGGAATCACGGTGGAGTAATGGATAGCGGCTCAGATTGAGGAATCGGAGAGCCCTGTTCGAATTCGCGTCGAATCCATTGCATTCGCTTACGTACTAATACCCTTGGGAAAGGTATGAATCCTCTTCTTCTCTCCCCAGCTATAGGTAAATAGCAGAACAGACCGGATTCTATGGCTGGCAACTGGTCTATCGAAGAAAGAAATGGCAACCTACTGCGGGAAATATCTGCCTCGTCAGTCATGTATCGAAAGATATATGATTGCCTAAGTGTGTATCCCGCATGGAACATAACAGACTGATATGCAAATAGCAACGTATGTAATATTTTTTTATTATGCAAACAAATACCAATGCGTGTATTACATATGGTACAGAACTGACTGAATCTGTGTATAAAATCTGTCATTCATATTTCCTTCGTGTAAATTCTAAAAAATTAATGGATTTATTTTTTTTAAATCTGGCATATTACTTCAAATGTTATTTTTAGTGCACAGTCATAAAGTGGGGCGCAGGTTCCGATCTTTTCGAAGAGCGCATGTTCTTTAATAATTTTTCTTGCGAGTGCAGGTCGCTAGACGAAATAAATACCATTTCAAATGAGATGAAGCGTCTACACGAATACGGGTACCCACTAATAATATCATTTGAAGTTACGAATATGTATGGGATTAAAAAATAAAGTCAATTCTTTAGAAATTCCTTCGTTTACTTTTCAGATACGAAACTGAGCAAATATTCCATCTGGAGAAAAACTGAACAGCCGTGCTTTAAATGTAAATGGAACGCGGCTTCATTGTGAAGTTTCTCGTAGCCGATCGGATAAAGCACGTCGGATCAGACGGTGATTTTTCCTGCAAAGAGGGCGCAAGTTCGACTAATACTCGAGGGCACATTTTATAGTTTTTGCAGTGTAGAGTATTATAAAGTAAAATTCACAGTGTATGGGGATATGTGGGAAAGATAAATGTTGACCCTAGACTTAGACAGGCCGAGATTGTAATGACAGTAAATGCATCCCCCTCTGAGAGTCGGTTCCATAAAGCCATGGTTCGTGGGAAGAAGCTGCTCGAGTGGAAGGCGTTTTGCATACACTGTGAATTTTACTTTATAATACTCTACATTGAGTGGCTTTTGGGCCTTGTAAAGGGTGAGAATCAGTGTATTTGAGCAGACGCCCAGTCTCATTTTAAATAGTATTTATTTCGTCTACGGGCCTCTACACTGCAAAAACTATAAAATAAGCAATTACCATATTTACTTGATTTTAGGCGACAATAAGTGTAAGCGATTACTGGGTTTGAAACAGAACCAGAACACTTTAGAAGAAACCGGAAATCCAATCTTAAACGGGGGACAAGGGATAGACCTCTCCTCCTGTTAAAAAATTGGGGATTTGTGTGAACTGGCTAATATGTGAACCTGTCTACTAAAGTTGAGGAGAGACAAATAATTAGTAAATGAAATTTCATACTTCAGACGGAGACGTTAGAAGTATAGAAAGGAAGTAGACTTTATAGAAAACCGGAAATCCAATCAGAAACATGATACATGCGATAAACCGCTATTCCTGTTCAAAAGACCGGGGAGGAGTGAAATGTCCTTATACCTGTTTTGGGGGTCTATGTTTCTGAATTAAGTTGTTTGTTATGTATGCAAACCTAATATATATTTACACATATCTAGAATTCCCTAATTTTCGATGAAAGATGTCTCAAATTTGATACCCAATTTTAAATATACAGATTCTTTACTCGTGCAAAGAATACAAAAAAGCTATGCATAAATGGATAGAACGGTAACGATACTAGCTATCGCCGGCAACTTGTATTTTCTATCCAGTGTCTTTCTGTGTGAGGAATTCAACAATATCAAGGTACACATGGACCTCATGTTGGGACTATTTTCCTATTTATTGTAGCATACCCACGAACGATAATGGTTGTGTCCCCATTCACATAAATACAGTAGTAAATACTGTATGTTGGTCGGCATTCGAAGATTCGTCTTCAGTTGTGCCGGTCAATCTGTCTGCCACCGGGCAGAGAGGATCCCCAGACGGGGCTATGTCGAAGAGCAGAGTCTCGTCTCGGGAAACAGCTACCCGACCTCGATTTATACTGGGTCTACGGGGAAATTTTGGCCGAGCTCACGGGCTCGGATACCCCACATTAAATTCGGCCTTGTGTCATATCTGACCGTGTGGGGCGGTTGGTAGATATCCTTCAGTCGGAGATTCGTCTCCAGCTGTGCAGGTCAAAGTCTCTACCTCCGGACAAAGATTATCCCTAGACGAGGCTATGTCGAAAGGCAGAATCTCGTCACAGGAAACGGCTACCCGACACCGTTTTATACGGGGTCTACCGGGAAATTTTAGTCGAGCCTATGGGCTCGGATGCCTCTCATTAAATTCGGTCTTGTGCCACATCTGATTGTGTGGGACGGTTGGTAGATATCCTGCAGTTGGTGATTTATTGTGGAATTCACTTGACTCACTTCAAGCAGTTGACTACTTCTACCTGTAGAATATTATGTGTTGTTCTTGTCCTAAGTATTATCGTCCATTACCAGCCTACGTGTGATTATTCTATTCAGTAATCTTACCTAGGTTACAACACTATTTTTATCAGGCACATAGCAAAATTTCAGCCAAGAAGAACATTCAACCGTCTTTCTCTTTATTAATTTCTATATATTTCACTTTTATTTCTATATTCGTAAATATTTAACTATATTCTGAAACACTGAATAGATAAAAAATAGAATGATAATGTAAAAGTAATTAAAATGGGTATTATAGTTGGCAAAATTTGTTTGCTGTTGGTGAAATAGTTAAATACTCTTGAGTGCAAAATGACAAAAAAAAAAAAAAAACAGTCACCTGTAGAATGATATCTGTAAATACATTCATAAATACAAAGAAATATATATTTGATTTGTATACATATTCCATTACAAGTTTTAGTATATATATATATATATATATATATATATATATATATATATATATATATATATATATATATATATATATGTGTGTACAGTGTGTATTGGGAATTCAAAATAGACTTATATTAATATGATACATACGACAAGTGGATTTCTGTTTATAATGTCTTTTTATTATAAATATTTACAATGATGCGTTTGGTGTTATGAAATTTATCTGCAACTAGAGGTTTGATCATCATATTTTAAATAGTATACATTAATGTAGCTGTTATTATTTTTCAAATTACACACATACAAACAGACACAGAGACACAGACACACACACACATATATATATATATATATATATATATATATATATCATATTTTTAAATAAATAATTATATTTATGCTCTACTTTTGTATCGAGCACTATTTTTTAAAAACAAAATACTAAAGAACTTTGGATTATTTGCCTAAACAGTTCTTTCCTATTTTCTATATAATTTTCACACACACACACACACACACACACACACACACACACATATATATATATATATATATATATATATATATATATATATATATATATATATATATATACAAAGAAATAATCACGCATAGAATCAATCAGCAACATTAATGCTGTTGTTGGCGACATCCATCGCTAGTAGTGTATATTGTATGCATTAAAATACTGTTAATCCACAGAGTGATGTGATCCTCATCTATAAAACTGTTGTCTGTTGTTTCTAGTTTATATTTTTTTTAAATACAAGTACTTTCGAATAATCCTTTATTCATCGTCATGCATACCTTTTTCTTAGAAAATCAAAAAATTGGAGACGAAATAATTGTTTGTAGACCGAAAGATGTATTTTTTTTTGACAATGTGCTATTATTGACGGTTGTGTCCAATCTCGGAACGGGCAAAGACGCAACGCTAAGTTTTTCAAAATTTTAAGTGAGAATTTTATTTGAATTTTTCTTGTGATGAGGTAAATCCACGTATTCTATTTTTACAAGTGTTTTCAGTTAATATGTCATGAACTAAGTATATCGTTCAATTAATATAGTATTATGTCTTAGTAGTAGTTTTTTTATAGGAATTTTTTGTACTGCGGATCGATATTTTTTTTTAAACATAAAACATTAGGCAGCATATAATTTATATACAAAAATATATATATATATATATATATATATATATATATATATATATATATATATATATATATAGAAGAGAGAAACCGCAAAAGTTTTTGCTTATATTGTCGATTTTTAAATATATATTATACTTTATTTTTTCATATTTTCGCTAAACGAGTTTCCCGTCTCGAAAACCTCCAGGCAAAGAGTGGTTATTTCCAAAGATTATTCAAAGGAATTAATTTTCCTTTTGTTTTCCGATGTTTAACCATTGTCTTTTGTGTGTAGTAGTAATCCAAGTCCCAAAAATTGGGTTACTACTACACACACAAAAAACAAAATGGTTAAACATCGAAAAATAAAAGAAAAATTAATAACTTTGAATAATATGTGAAAATAACCACTCTTTGCTTGATGAAGCTCGCGAGACTGAAAACACGTGTAGCAAAACTACGGAAAATAAAGTACAGTGTAACCCGGATATAAGAGACCCAGATATAAGAGAAACCCGGATAAAAGAGAGATTTTCTCTGGTCCCAAAGTGTTCCCATACTTACCTAAACAAAATAGACCAAACCCGGATATAAGAGAAACCCGGATATAAGATAGATTTCTCTGGTCCCAAAGTGTTCCCA
>CAHIKZ030000252.1:532500-565000 GCA_903632075.3 Acanthosepion pharaonis | reverse complement strand
AATTCTATGTCTCATGCCTTTGGTTAGCTAAATTTCAGTTAGTTCCCCTTAATAACTCAGATCTCGAAGGGCACATAACCCAGTGGATAAAAGTGCGGGTTGATTTATCCAAAATGTGACTTGACCTAAAGAGTTGCGATTTGGCCCCAGAAAGGCGAAGGAGGGGGAAAAAACTTCCGGAATTAAGAGGCTTTCAAAACTATTTCCTGTGAAAACCCCAGAAATATTTCTTTAGGCGTACAATCGAAAATTTGTCTTCGCGTTGGGCTTCAGTTGTTGTAAACGAAGGTGATTACATTTTAGATAAATGATATTGAATTGAATTTAAATTAAACTTGTTTTTTTATATCCTTTCTTGTAAAACGTAATTACTTTTCGTGTGGTAATATAATAAGCGCATCGCATCTCTCCGCTCGCTTGCAACCAACCGTCAGAATCAAATAAACGGTTTTCAGTGTTAAAGCTGAATTAGTAAAATAAAGCTTCATAAGCCTCAGCTAAGAGTTGTTACTATATTACATTTGGAAAACCTAAGTATTTAGTTTTTATTTGAGTAGCAAGAAGAAATTAATAGATATTTTTAATAGAAGAAATAAATATTTAAACATTATAATTTCTGTAATATTTCTCGTGAGAATATGTTGTGCCATATGCCAAACAGTTCTGTAGAACCTACGTTTAGCAAATGGCTGATGAACATCTTTCAATTCGATCAAGAATCTTTTCCAAAAAGTAAGGATATTTTGTGATTTAGATTTTTGGAAGTGAATCGGTTCAAGAACTATTTAACTCTACCTCGTAATTTCTAGTCATTGTCAACGGGACATTTGTTTGTTGTTTTTTTTTTTTGTTGTTGTTTTTTGTTTTGGTGTTTAAATATAATGTATTACACCTATGTTACCAGGTGGGTTTGACAGAAATAAAAACGGCAAGAAGTATATATTTCTGAGGCAAAAGAGTAATTACTAAGAAAAGAAAACATATTAAATAAAAAATGGAATTGCCTGAAAAAAAAAAAAATAAGAGAAAAAAAAACAAACAAGTGAATTGAATTGAAATATCGATGCAATCTATTGTTCTACGCAAAATTCGGGCAGCAGCAATTTCATTTACATCGAAGTGACACTCCGGTTGACGGTGAATGACATTAAAGTTCTCTGAAAATTTCTATTTCCTTTTATTTTCTTTTTAAAAAAACCAATTCATTTTTCCTATTCTTTCATAATAAAATCATAAGATAGATAGAGATACTTTCTGCGTGCATGCACGCACGCACACACACACATACATATATATTCAAATTCCACATTGGTTTTGCTATGTTCTCAGTGTCTTTATCACAGAATGGTATATTTCCTTTTCGAATGTTTTTACGAAGACTTATATTATTTTTCTTTCAATATTTTTTTAGTTAAAACCTTTCATTCTATTTAATCAGCATATGGATTTTTCTTTGCTTTTATTTTTATTTATGTCTATCGCAGATGTAGTGTATCTGACCCCGGTGTCATTTTAAATCGATTTTATTTTTTATGTATTTTCTCGTTATTCTATCTTCGTTTTTTTATTTTTATTTTTTTCTGTTAATTCATTACCCCACTATATTTTCAATTTTCTTCTTCTTCTTCTTCTTCTTCTATTATTATTATTATTATTATTATTATTATTATTGAGTGAGATAGTAGCAAGCCAGCAAAGTGACACTTGGGTAGAAATATCCGAAGTCCAAATATTATAAAGCTATATATTAAATGATTATTATTATTATTATTGTTGTTGTTGATGATAATAATAATAATAATAATAATAATAATAATTCAGTGGCTACGTAGTGCAGGGTTGAAAGCTGAAACTGAAGGTTTTATCCTTGCTGCACAGGACCAATGCTTGCTAACTAGGAATTATCAAGCACATATACTAAAATATTGTGTCAGCCCAAAATGCAGATTCTCTGATAAATATCCAGAAACGATTGATCATCTTGTATCAGGTTGCACGATATTTGCACCCACTGAATATAAAACCCGGCATGACAGAGTGGGCCAATATCTGCACTGGAAAATCTGCAACTTCTACGGGAAGAAAACTGAAAGAGACTGGTATGAACACCAACCAGACCCGGTTACGGAGATAGGACCTGTTACAATTCTATGGGACTACACAATACACTGACAGAACAATCAAAGCCAACCATGATATTGTTATTAAAGACCACAAACAAAAACGGTGCCTCCTTGTTGATATGGCAGTCTCTGCTGACTGCAATGTATCTTTGAAGATATTCAAAAAGCTGTCAAAATACAAAGACCTTGAAATAGAAATCTCGAACATGTGGCATATGGGAACATCAACAATCCCTGTCGTAGTTGGAGCCCTCGGACTGGTTGGAAAAGATTGCAGTAGACTAAATGAAGGGATTCCTAGAAGTCCATGCCTCAAGGAAATACAAAAAATTGTTCTGACAAGTACAGCCCACACTTTACGAAGGGCTTTATCTATGTATTTTTTTTTTTTTTGTCAGTGTAAAGTGTCATGATGCCATTTCTAACCTTAGGTCCCTGGGCGGGACACGGAAAGAAATGTGTAAACGCCAGAAATCAAAGAAAATAATAATAATAATAATAATAATAATAATAATAATAATAATAATATGCATATTTTGATTTGCAGTGTGTACACATTATTATTATTATTGTTGTTGTTGTTGTTGTTGCTGTCGTCGTCGTCGTTACTGTTGTTTTTGTTGTTCCTGCTGCTACTTTTATTCATTCTTTTTTATAACTGTTGAGAATTATCACTTTTTTCTGTATACACATTTACATTTTCTTCATTAAAATCCTGATATTATTACTACCATCTTCATATTTTGCTACTACTAATAATAATACTAATACTACTACTATTCTTACTAATATCATTATTACTATTATTGCTGTTCATTGCGATGGTGATGGTGGTAGAGGTACTTATACTTAATATGTTCACTTTCGCCTAAAATATTTGTTTCCTACCTCTTCTCTCTTCCCGCGACTCATTAATATTCTGATATTATTATGTGGCACACATCGAAATCAATTCATTTACTAACTATTAAAGAATAATGCTGAACTCTACAAAAAGCAATCATATTTTTTTTTGTTTTAACTTGGTTAAACTTTGACTTGTTTCATTTATTGACTATAAGTATAATCTGTTTGACTTCACTGTGACGTCTGTCTTTCTTGTTTAATATCTATTTGTATTTATAAGTATATGCTTTCGTTGACCACTTTCATTTAGTTCGATCTTGTTTAAATCTCATTCATACATACATATATAATATGTTTTAATTAAATTTAATTAATCACCATTGTTTAATTTTGCCATTCTTATATTCCTACAAGTGCTTATTTTCTGTTGGAATTTTCGTCTCATTTTCCAAATCAATTTGTATTCCCAACATTACTATATTATATATCAATATGTGACAGTATCCAGTCTGCCTACCTACTTGTCCGACTATCTATCTATCTATCTATCTCTCTCTCTCTCTCTCTCTCTCTCTCTCTCTCTCTATATATATATATATATATATATATATATATATATATATATATATATATATATTTATATATATATACTCACTCTCCACCTTTCTGATCATAGCTCAATTACATCTCATTTAAATATACATGGAGCCCTACCGGACACTGTTCGTAACACGCTTATTGACAACTCAAATATAATAGAATCTTCTACATACAAAAAAAAAAGGCTAAAAATAATGGAAACCTTATTAATAAAAAAAAACCCCAAAAAACAACACTTAATAATATTAACTATGAACATGGACACAATATCTTGACCGTGTTTAAAAAATGAAAATATTATATAAATGCATACATGCAACAAACTCTTTCTTATTTAATAGTTCAAATAATTCATCCTTGAAAATGGCTAAATGTATAACGGAAAGCGCTCGGAAAAAAAGAACATTCGGACAGTTTTTATATAATTTATCATCTGAAAAGGAAAAGGTATTAGATGGCATGAGAAATTGTATAAAAAACTAAATTAAATCAATCTTGTCTGTCGTACTCAATGAAATGTGCATGAAAGAAAGATTGCTGCCTAAATACACAAATATATGTATATATATATATATATATATATATATATATATATATATATATATATGTGTGTGTGTGTGTGTGTGTGTGTGTGTGTGTGTGTGTGTGTGTGTGTGTGTGTGAGATATAAATATAGATTTAATGTATGGCATATTTATGAGTAAAAAGGAAAGAGGGTGTATATATAAAAGTGGACACTGAGACCATAATGGGGTGGCGACTATTACTACCATCTGTGTGTTTATATATTGGATGAACGGGACACTTGAGTGACCGTCCATAGCTGTTCTAACACGAAGACACAAGTCATCATTACCGAGGTTTCGAGTGTGTAACTGGCCTTCTTCAGATTGTTAATCATGCTAGATAACACACTCTTTCCCAGAAACTGTAACTACGGTCTGCTCAGCATAATTGCAACATAAACCACAGGTGGGCCCTGTGGGTGTCAAACAAGCAGAAATGTGTCCGAGCGAATGCCTGAATTAGGGATTGGCTAGCCGCCCTAGTAGACGTGTATCGTCGAATACGAATGGCCAGATATTATATATATATATATATATATATATATATATATATATATATATATATATATATAATATCTGGCCTCCCGTATTTCCATTTTCGTTCTTACATAAATATTCTTTTTATTAAAGAATTTGATTTTGCACGGTTTCTATACGTATGAGCAAAAATGGAAAATTTACTTCCCTTATGCAACACGTGAACTTTGGACTTTCAAATCTAAAACGCTGCATAAGCAGTAAAAACGAACAGCTGAAAAGTTTTTAATTTATTAAATCCCATATGCATAGTCACAGACAATTTAACACCCTGAAGATGGTCTCAGGTGAGATTGAAAGTACTTGAAAGAAAGTTTTGGTATGTTTCTTAATCAATTTTCTAAGGCTGCCAAGAAATTAATCCGTGGACTTGAAAGTGTCACAACGAAAACTAATCGACATGATACGTCTAATATTTTTACCAAAACTTTTTGTGTATACATACACACACACACACACACACACACACACACACACACACACACATATATATATATATATATATAATTATTTATTTTAAAATAAAGTGCTAATATATAAATATATTAACATTATAATATTTTCTCAAGTTATATACGTACATATTGACATATATTTTTATATTCTTTACATACATTTCTCTTTATCTCTCTCTCTTTGTATTGTGTAATTATGTAATTATATACATATACAGACACAAGCGTACTCACGCACACACTAACACAGACTCACACACACACAGATATATATATATATATATATATATATATATATATATATATATATATATATATATATATATATATATATATGTTTATGAATATCTATTAATATATATATTACATGCATATAGAAACTTAAACGGATACGCACACACATATATTTTTGAAATATTTTATTCTTAAATACAATTTTCTAAATCTGTGCATATTTCATATCTGTAGGTCGGTTTTCCCTCTTTTTTCCCCTCCTACCTTCCTAATCTTTTCCTGTACGCTTTTCTGTTCGTCTGTCCGTCTCCCTGGTTCTACCTATGTAGACACGTATCCCTTCCTTGTACTCCTTGCAGTTTTTCAATTACACGAATAGAATTCCGTTTTCGTTCTTCTTTTTTTTAATTTCCGATATTGATTCAATCATTTTTCCCAATTTTTTCTTTAAATAAAAGACATCAAAATGTCTTTTTCGAAGTGTGACAGCATCCCATTATATATGCAGATATTACCTAAGGCCAATTGAACAATGCAACGTTTATCGAATTGTGAAAGTTCAACTAAATATCTCAACAAAACGACTTCAGAATCATCTTTAGTTTTATTTTCACTTTTTATTTTTTTTTTTAAAAAAAGAATAAACAAAGAATAAAATAACTGACCGATCTTCAGTCACAATTTCTTTTTTCGCAAAACTGTTTGACTTTAGCGCTGGATAACTTTAAACTTTCAAGTAGGTAAATTCTAAATATGGTTTAAAATGTAGGAGAGAAATTACTGTTTGATTCAATTATAAGAGTTGAATTTGCATTTGTTGATTTCTATATTTTTCTTTTTAAATCAAAGCAATATATTTCTGTTAAAATATCTAGGAAACTAAAATCCCTCCCAACATTATATTATTATTATCATTATTATTATTATTATTATTAATAATAATAATAATAATAATAATAATAATAATTAAAAAATATAATACACTTAAAGTCCCATAGGTAATAATTTTTATTTCATGCGAGTTTTAAAAAAATAAGCTTTCAATCTTCTGTTTTTGATATAGAGGTCTCCCTCGATCTATATCCTCCTGGAAATTCTATACGGATTATATTCTCCTATATATATATATATATATATATATATATATATATATTATAAATTAATTGATTTAAAAATATGGTTATTTTCGCATATTCTAACCATGTTTCAAAAATAGAAGCTAAAAACCCTAATTTTATTTTTTATATATATATATATATATATATATATATATATATATATATATATATATATATATATATATATATATATAGAACATATTGATGTTAATAAAACAGTGCATGAAGTAACAAAATGTATATATATATTAATATATATATCGATATATATGTGTGTGTGTGTGTGTGTGTGTGTGTGTGAGTGATAAAACAGTGAAAGCCACTTTTATTTCCCAAGTATTTCCATCATCATCATAAAAGTGATTTTCACTGTTACAGTGCATTTCTTGCCTCATTTTATTGTCATGCACTGCAAAATATTAGGGAATATGAAAGGATTATGCTAAAAGTAAGCAGACAGTAATGTTTCTAATTTATTTAATCAAACATGCCTAAAAGAGAATTTGCTGTCTAAATATACATCCCCCACACACACAGATATCTATCTATCTACCTATCTATCTACCTATCTATCTATATAAAGATCACTCTCGTCGTGTTTGACGTATCAGGGAAAAGCAGCTCAGTTCCTAGGAACCGACAGCACCGACACCAGCACTTATTATTTGATAATAATGGCAAAGGTTTTGTGCAACACCAACAACACTTTTTGAAGAGCCAAATACAGAGACCTGGTGCACAATGTGCCACAAGTTCTCCAAACGACCCTCGCATGTTTTGAATACAGAGTTGTACTTCACCTAGACCAGTTGCCATCCAAGGCTATAGAACCCAGTCTGTCCTGCTTTTTACCCATTGCTGGTGAGGAGAAAAAGAGAATTAATACCTTTCCCAAGTGTATTAGCTCATGAGTGAATGTAATGGATTCGATCAGAGTCGAACATATATATATATATATATATATATATATATATATATATATATATATATATATATATATATATATGCTCTCATACGCGCACACAAACAGAAACACATGCACATACACACAGACACAGACACACACAGACACACACACACACACACACACATATATATATATATATATATATATATATATATATATATATATATATATATATTCAGGCAGCATATCTTCATTCAACCTTGTTTGGTTGAATAATTTGAACATATGTCTATATATTTTTATTTTAATCCTCTTATGTTAAGTAATAATAAACCAAAATTTGTAGACTCTATATATACAGTGGTCAATGTAATTTATTAACAATATATACAAAAACAGAAGAAACATGAAATATATGAAAAACAGTACATAAATGTTTCATGGGTGTGTAAAGCTTATAACGTTAATTCCCACAATCCACAGTATGTAAATACTGGTTTTCACACACACACACACACACACACACACACACACACACACACACACACACACATATATATATATATATATATATATATATATATATCATACTTATAAAACCCAAGTTGTGTGTGTGCGTGTATGTCTGTACGTTTATATATTGGATCGGATTTCCTACATTTTTCAACCGATTTCAACAAAACTTCACAGGACTATGTAAAATTACCTTGTGGTGGTTCTGACAGCGCCAAAAATTGGAAAAACACAATTGTTTTTGCATGAAATCAATTTGAAAACACGATTCTGTCACCAGAATGAAAGGGGGACAACTCATATCGAGTTATACTTATTATAAAACCCAGGTTGTGTGTGTGTGTGTGTGTTTCTATATGGGATCAGATTTCCTACATTTTTCAACCAATTTCAACAAAACTTCACTTTTTTTTTGGCAGGTAGTGTTTTCTTATTGTCTTTGGCAGGTAGTGTTTCTTATTGTCTTGAATTTTTAAAGCATTCTGAATGTAAAAATAAAGAAAAAAATTTCTTTATTTTTACATTCAGAATGCTTTAAAAATTCAATTCTAAGACAATTGTTTATAATAAAATTCTATTTAATCGGTAGACTCATAACGATTGAAAACAATGTTTTTGTTTGAGTTTGGGTTTGACCAATTCGTAAAAAAACAAAAAAACAAAAAAAAAAACAAAGCAAAAAAAAAAAAAAACTAAGACATGCGTGTCCGTCAACCTTAAACAATAATCTTTGTCAATTTTATTTTTCAGTCTTTATGATGGTCGATACTTGATCTATCTCTTACTGTTACATCCCCGGGCAACGCCCTGTTCTACTGCTAGTATATGTATATATATATATATATATATATATATATATATATATATATATATATATGAATAAAAAATGACAATAGGAAAACTGGTAATTGCTGACGCGTTTCGTCCAATGTGGACTTTATCAAAGCAATTTTTTTTTTATTATTTTGCTTTGATAAAGTCCACATTGGACGAAACGCGTCAGCAATTACCAGTTTTCCTATTGTCATTTTTATTCATAAATATTGTCTTCTCTACTTGTTAAATCGGAGAAATTTTCATATATATATATATATATATATATATATATATATATATATATATATATATATATATATTTATATATTTAATAAAAAATACGACTTAATTAATTTAATCAAAAAATATCTTTTAGAAAGAAATCCAACTCATTCCAATCCGAACTTAAAAAGGACATGACAAGTATCGAAACCCCAAAAAACTATGGATCAGAGCTGATAAATCCAAAAGTATCTACAAGATTAATCCATCTGAATACCACCATCTGATTCTGGATAAAGTCTCTAACTCTTATAAAAAAGATGATAACTCTAGACACCGATCCTCCATACACAGAGAAACTGCTAAATTTGCATTTAAATATAATATTGCTGATAGAATGGGTACAACTCATTTAAAATACGCTTAACAACTTTTTAAACACCATAAACCTAACATTCAAAATAATCTACATTCCAGACTAATAAATCCTTCCAAATCAGAGTTAGGAATAATTTCTAAAAATATCCTAAAAAGAAAAAAAAACACATCTATATTAGAAAAATACCCCTAAAACCTTTGGAAAGATTCGTCTGACGCCATTAACTGGTTCCAAAATATAAAATTTAAAAATAAAGCCGCTTTTATTCAATTAGATATTATCGACTTTTACCCCTCCATTTCTAAAGATTTATTAGAAAATAGCTTAAATTTTGCTAAAGATTATACTAAAATTACTGACGAAGAAATAAAAATCATAATGGACTCTAGACAGTCTATACTAAGACTTAATGACACCACTTGGATTAAAAAAAAAAATAGAGACAATTTCGATTCCCCAATGGGAGCATTTGATTCAGCTAAAATAGCAGATTTAATACGTATATACATTTTAGATATCCTAAGCAGATTCCTTAAACCCCAAAATGTAGGGCTATACAGGGATGATGGACTTATTGTTATACCTAATACCAATAGTCCTCCAACATCCCAACTACAGAAGAAAAATAATTAAGGCCTTCAACTTTTCAGGATTTAAAATCGAAATATCATCCAACCTAAAAATCGTAAATTTTCTAGACGTTACATTTAATCTCGACACCTACAAACCCTTCCAAAAGGTAAACCAATCGCCCATATATATAAATATCAACTCAAACCACCCGAAAGCAATTATAAACCAAATTCCAAATACAGTAAATACAATAATAAACAAACTGTCTTCAGTAAAACAATTTTTAACCAAAATAAATATACTCAAGTCCTATTAAAAAGTAAATTTAAACAAACATTATAATATATAGATAAATCAGTCAATAACACATCCACTAAGTCCAAAAATAGGAAAACAAGATTATATGGTTCAACCAGCCTTTCTGTAAACTATCTAGTATTAGTATAGGGAAATATTTTCTAAAACTAATAGACAAACATTTTAGTAAAGATGAACTATTGACAAAGATGTTTAACAAAATGAATTTAAAAATTATTTATTCATGCATGAGCAATGTAGAAAAAATTATTAGTTCTCACAATAGCAGAATTATTAGAGAATTCTACAATAATAAACTACAAAGGGATTTTATTGCAAACCAAAAGTAAACATCTACCTGTAATTGCAGGGCAGGATCCGATTGTCCAGTAGAAGGTATATGCATGGCAGAAAGCGTGATATACGAAGCTTCAATTTTCCCCAAGGAAGATATAGAACAGAAAAAAAATATATATATAGGAATATCTGCAGGTAATTGAAATTTGACCACAGAGGAGCGATCGGTTAGCAAGGTCGAATTTACTGTGGCCAAATCGGTTAAAGGCACGCCAAGCTAAATGACGGTTCCGTATAATATACAGGTCCGAATCCTGTCGGAGGACGAATATTTTCTGTGAAAATTTATCGGATATTCAGGCCGGTAAATGTTGTTTAATACTGTTTATTATAAATAGAGAATTTACTTAAATATATGTATCTATAAAAAGAATGTATAAACATAAAATGTCTTAAAATAATTCTCAGACTTTGTCCATTTCATATATATATATATATATATATATATATATATATATATATATATATATATATTATTTTATTTGAGAGTTCGTATATGTAATATGTGTGAATATATGTAGGTTATAGTAATATGAATACACATGCATATATAGGTATATATGAGTATAGATTTTTCTTATATATACAGAGAGAGTATTCTAATGGAAGGACATGAAATTCTTTTATTAATGTTTAATCTTATTTTCTCTTTAAATATATCTCTAATTATAATTATGAAATTGAAAAATTTTTATCATCAGGTGGTAATTTCATTTTTAATATATAATTTAATTTAAATTTAAATATATTACTCTTTAATATCAGTCTTGATAGTAAAAGTATTAAAATTAGAATTTTTTTTTAATATTTAAACACTTAAGTCACCACCTAACGTTAAACATTAACAGTGAAATTTAAGGAAAAATTTAAATAGATATAAATATAAATATGTGCAAATATTTGTAAATGTATGTGTAAGTATTTATATATGAATATGCATAGGTACCTGTGTATATCGATACATATGTGTGTGCCTATGTGTGTAATTGCACATGTAAATGAACGTATGTATATGTGAGATTTGCATAAGTGTATATGTGGTATATATATGAAAATATATTTTTTTAATATTACCTTCAAATATTACTCCATCTTAATTTGAAACCTAAACTTGAAGTAAGAAAAATTACCCATTTAAAAATAGTTACAAATTAAATTCATGAATTAGACTCAAACTGATAAAGATGTTATCTTAACAGTCATTTACAATATTAAAAGATTACTATCAGTAAACTTTTATACTTTAAATATTTTTAATGTGTTTTTTATTAATAAGTTTTTAAATATAGTATTTAATTCATCTTAAATTCCTAAATTTTTTGTAAAAGAGTTAAATATTTAAATTCCTAGCAAGCATCAAATTAATTTCTTCGTGGATTTTTTAAACATTTAAATTACTATCAAACGTTAAAATCTTTTTTTTTTTTATCTATATTGCTAAAACTATACCACCCCTGTTCTTCCTCCGTAAAACCTAATTACAGCTTCTTTCTCTTTACTTCCCCTTCTTCCTTTTTTCTTTTTTTTTCTTCTCTCCTTCCCTTTCAAAATATCATTTCCATTAAGTTAACCGATTAAATAGGTCAATGTCTGGTCTCTCCTTCCTCAATACTAAGTATGATAGAAAGAAATATTAAAATAAACCCTCTCTAAACTCGACCATGTCACTCACACCACTCCTCGCTACCCTCTCTTTTAAATTACATAAACTTAATACTACCCGTCAAAAGTGTAAATTTTCATTTCATTTTTCGTTTCACCTTTTGGAAGTGATGTCTGATGATTTAGCGTCCTTTAAAAGGTCTCTGGTGAAATAAACTATTACAATGGAACCTTAAAGTGGTCTGTTTTCTTTTAATATATATATATATATATATATATATATAATATATATTTATATATATAAAATACATTTACATAATTTGGGGGCGGGCTCCTCACACTAAAACAATGACAAATTTCCATATAAGCATAACTGTCCTCAAATCCATCGTTGTTGAGTTATTAACTTTTAAATATAGTTTACGGTAGATGGCGCTCTGTTGCTATGTAGACTAGGTTACATTTGTCATTCGTGTACATTTGTTAGTAGCCTTTCTTCATTGTTTTAACGTGTGTAGTAGTAAGTTAGCTGAGATATGATTCGTTTAACAATGGCAGATTATTTTATATCATAATCAGTCAGATATGAGTTTTAGACAGGGGTGGTAATGGACGCGAGGCTGCACGGATGTATCAGATTGTGTTTCCAGAGAAATTCAACATCTGCTGCTATTTATCGTCGTGTTGCTGAGAAACCACACGCTATGGATCGAGGATGGCCGTGATCTGCTCGTACTCCTGACCACGAAGAACATATTGTACATGCTGTCGGAGGCGGTCCGTGTATAGTAACACGTCAAGTGGGCCTAGGTTGTTGTCCATCATCGGAATTAGGGAACTCAAGAGCCGCCCTGTATCCCTATTATTGCAAAGTGTGCAGAGACTTTCGCCCGACGGGAGAACTTTGCCGATTGTTTATTGCACAAGTGCCGATTCCTTGTTTGTCTCTTCAGTTTTGTTTATGTTATGAATCAACAGTCTTTTGGAAGAAATGGAATAACAGATTTAGAGAACCAACATTTATCGGGGGATTGGAATCCCCATGGTACAATACAGGCTAGACACCAGCATCTGTTTACGATCAATATATAGGCTGGAATTGTATGGGACTATCTGGTATGTACTTATGTTCTCCAGGAGCTGCCTATAGTGACTTTATTTCGAACACAATCCACGACATGATAGAGAATGTACCCTTGCTAATACGAAGACGTATGTGGTTCATGCATAATGGGGCCCCAGTACATTTTAGTCACATTATTCGCGATGCACTGGCTGACATCTACCTAGAAATACGGATAGGTAGGGGAGGAGCGGTTCCACGGCCTGCATGTTCACCCGATCTCAGTCCTTTGGAGTTTTATCAGTGAGGCCAACTAAAACAATTGGTTTATGCAGCAGATATTAATAATGCAGAGACGGTTCATCAACGTGTCAATGAGGCCTGCGAAGTCATTCAACACCGTCTAGGAGTATTTGAAAGGGTCCACCAGTCAATGATCCGACGGGTGGATATGTCTGTCGAAGCAAGCGGGGGACATTTTGAACATTTGTTATGAGTTGCTGTGTTGAGGTATAATGATGGCCTCTTGGACATATGTTTATATGGGCATTTTAATTTGTTTTGGTGTTCTTGACACTCCAACTCTCTGTCTATCTGTGTGTGTACTATTAGGATAAATAATATATTTAGTGAGTACTTGTGTTTGAGTTTCTCTCCTTACTTTTATTTTTCTTAAACAATGTGATTTCTAACAACCGGTCCTACTGAACAAAAGTAAATTATCTCGGGCGGTTGTTATTAATTCATATATATATATATATATATATATATATATATATATATATTTAAAAAAAATCCCATAGCTAAATAAAAGTCTTAAAAGCTTAGCTAAATCATTAAATAGGAAAAACCCTTTTTGTAGTCGTCAAAAAAACAAATTGAAATTCAGTGCAATACGATTTGTATATAAAACACCCACTTGAATAAACAAATAAATAAATAGATAATCAGCTGGACAATAATAAAAGACAATTCTCCAGACACATAACGACTTGTAGGCGCACCATAAAAATATCCCTCACTGGGAACCAACTAAAGGGTGACCGCAAACATTAGCCTTGAAATAGATACACCACCCAGCCTTAGCAAAACCTCTCAGAAGATGATGAATCTATTGATAAGAATTAACTCTCTGACCACTTAACGAAGAAAAATAGTCTAGCCACTCCCACAATAACGAATTTTGTAACGGACCGTGCTTAAAAACACACGTAAACCGAGAGATAGCTTATTCCTAAAATTTCGCTTGAGGATGAAACGGGACTAAACACCTCAATTCAACTTAATTTTAATAATTATTGGGATGATTTCGGCTCTCGTTTTTGAAACATGAGAACTCTTATGTAGCGAAGGAATCATATTTTTAAACAAAAAATATTATTATAATAAAGCTCTACTTTTGTATGGAGCACTGTCTTCATAAAAATAAAAACAAAATACTAAGGAACTCCAGATTATGCACCCAACGTGTTCTTTTCTATTTTCTGCATACCTGCGCACTTATATATATATATATATATATATATATATATATATATATATATATATATATATATATATATATATATATATATTTGTATGTATGTGTGTGTGTGCTGAGGGGATGTAATACAGCAGAAGTTATTTGTGGCAGTCTAATTTATCTTTTTTCTTTTAATTATCTTAATTTATTTATTTTAAATGTACTTATATCTTTCCTTTGTTTATTTCATTTGTTTATTTCTTGCTGTTCTTAATTTTGGTTTTTGTAAAAAGGCTATAACTTTTATGTTATGTATTTTATTTTCGTTTTTGACTCATGGTATTGAATCACGAAAAAGTTTGATTAAAGAAGAAGAAGAAGAAGAAGAAGAAGAAGGAGAAGAAGAAGAAGAAGTTTTTGATTTAACGTTGCAGAAATGTTGTAGTAACATAATGTTAACTGGGTTGACGAACGAGGGTCTGAAAAAAAACGAGGTTTATTACTTTAGCATTAAGACAAGTGTTTAACAATGCAACTACGTAAATATGCTTTTGTATTTATCGTTGTTAAACGCTTCTTTTGCGTGGTTAACTTGAATTCTGAGCTATAACGAATCTTTTCATTTGATAATTTAGTCGATAAGTCTTTCTTTTTATGCCTTTTAAGAACCTTACCAGTTTTTAAAGTATTTTTTTTTAATTGCTAGTAGATAGTTTTATCCAAGTATTATTCTCTTACAATTTAGGTAGCCACTGTATTCTCACTCAGAAATAATGATGAACATATTTTTTCTCATTTTATTTTCAATCTTTCCATTGTCTACAAAAGTCAGAATGTTCTTTTTTTAAAGTCCACATTATAACACCGAATATGCCTTCTTATTTATGATTCTTACAAATATTTTCATAGAAATTGTTCTGATGTGCTCATTTCCCTAGTGACTCGGATAAATGAATTTAAGCGTGCAACTAGATTGGCAACTAGGTCTCACTGTCTTACTGCTGAACCGTCTGCTACTTCTATTTTAACAGGTTATTTTCTCACCTGTGGAACTCCTTTCAAAGATTTTGCTACCCTCCCACCTAAAATCTTAAAGAATTTAAATGCAACATCACTCATTATGCCTTAAGGTAATACAAAAAAAATGTTCTCAGGGGTACAGCCCACACCTTACGAAGAGCTTTATCTATGTAAAATGTGTGTGTGTGTGTGTGTGTGTGTGTGTGTGTGTGTGCGTGCGTGCGTTTTTAAGTTGCTCAGTGGAAAATGTCATGATGCCATTTCTGAGCTTAGGTCTCTGGTCGGGACCCAGAAAGAAATACGTACCCACCAAAAATCAAAGGAAATAATAATAATAATTAATTAATTAATTAATTAATATATATATATATATATATATATATATATATATATATATATATATATATATATATATATATATATATATATATTTATATAATATACGTTTTGATAATGAATTTCTAATAATGATATGTCATCAAAGAACTTGATGGGTTTATTTTAAGTATTCGATGAAACGAGTCAGTATTAGTTCTAATGTCGCGCGTCTGTAGACAAAGATTTAACATTTTATAGATAGATAGATAAATAGATAGATATTTACATGGGATTATGTGGTGGTGTTATATGTTATTAAGCAATTGGAAATTTGCTCACCATATTCTAAATAAATATATATGACTATCCTTATTGATATTAATTTTTCGTATGTTTAAAGTTTGCTGTGCTATAAATATGATATGACATCCAAAGTGACGCAAATTATGTAAAGTGTTGGGTGATGGGAAAATACATTTGGAAATTGCAAATAACCAAACTAAGAGAAAAATGAAAGATTAAATTGAAAACATTGGCAAGAAAACTGGTTTTAAAATTTAAGGACTTCAGATCATTTTAAATCTTAAAATGTAAGTTACGGATTTACTTTTTTTTTCAAATCAACGAAAAGATAATTCACTTCGAAAAATTCATTATAACCGACTCAACACATCTGCAATTATAAAAAAAATAAAGATATAGATATACATATACAGCCTCGTGCAAATTAATTGAAACAAAACGAGTAATTCTGTTATTATTTCCTTATCTTTCGTATTTTTCCAATACAACATGAACCAATGCATATGTTAGTATTTCGTATGTCTATTCCACGAAACCGTTCGTTGCAGATTGACCACAGATTCTCGTTTGGATTTAAATCAGGAGAGTTTAGGGGCCAGTCTCTCGTACTTTGATTGCTCACTGTTAAGGTTGCCAGTATTTTTGTGCAGCATTACAAGTTTCGTACGCTTCCTTGGAGTAACCTCCATCAGAGACAAAGGCTGTAGGACAACTAATCGACAGTTAAGACAATAGTGTTTGGTCGTGATAAAAATCTGATGTAATCACGAATGACCAAACTTATGACGAAATTTGTTTGGCCTTGAAAAAGTTCAAACAAATTTCATCATACACACCGAAAAAGATTCATATTACTGTACACCACTGCAAATATCTTAATCTGAGAAAAAAAAATAGAAATCGATTACACCCTTTCATTCCAGTGTGTCTAAAACTGACCGCATGGTGAAAGAAAGGAAATTAAAGCGGCTGTTTCAATTAATTTGCACAAGGGTGTAAAATCTTTTAAAAAGATTAAATGCAACGTCATCCACGTTCTGTCCAACTGTTCCTTTGTTGGCATTTCTTCACTTCTCTTCACTAAAGTCTTCTCCTTCTCTTCCACTCCCTGTAACCCCTGCATCCTAGTGGCATTTTCGCCTTGCTTGGGGTGAAAAAACATGATCATTTTTTTTTTCTTTTTCTTCTTTCTTTCCTATAAAACCTTAATTTCAATAATTTTATTTAATGTGTTTTCTGAAAAAAAAAAAATTTAAAAATGTCTTGTCACAGATGATCATGGCTACAGCTAGATTCCATGTTTTATGAGTTGTCCTGATTTTGGGGAGCAAATATAGTAGAATAATTTCATAGTTTCTCCTGATTTGGAATTCATTGTGAGTCTTAAATTAGCTGCCACGCAAAGTCAGATAGTCCAGACTGATTGATTCTTTCGTATTCTACAGCTTTTCAAACCATTGCTGGTTATTTAAAGCCAGAAAATATTTATAGATTATCTGAACTTTTTGGGGGAAGATAATGATTTAAGAAGACAGTTTTTACTATTTTAATCCAGAGCTGAGTGGGGGCGTTAGAAATGGTGGATTCATATATTTTCTAAGTATATATAACGAAGATACCTGGATTTGGAACTTGGTTCTCCGATTAACAATTCTGATTTATTTTGTTATTTACTCATTGCAATTGTAATTATACTTACACCACCCGCACATCAAAGTTTACAGCACTTGATATCGTAATCTGAAATAGGCCAAACAATTTCTTTAGATTATTCGGACTGTTATCAACATCTTTATTGCCATATTTACAAAGGCTATCTTCAAGTGATTGGAATTTCATACTGAAACCTTTATTTCATCCACCTGGCTAGATTGTTCTAATTCCACGTATCATGCCTCTTCCGGATGTCTCAGTTATTTCTCTTTAGTTCAAATCTCCAAGTTTGGTTTACCAATGCGGTGATATTGAACTCATTCGGTCTAGTCACTGGATCTAACTAACGTCTTTATCCACTGGGCAATGTGTCATTCAAGACATCTGTTTATGAATATCTCAATTATTATTGCATTTTTTACCAGAGCTTATATTGCAATTTTTTATTCATTGCTTTCCTCGAGCACTCCTTATTACTGGTTCCCATATTGTATATATTATATGCTTGGTCGTTTCAGGAGATTTTTGTGGCCTAACATATGTGCTGATTCCTTAAGTTTTCGTATTTAACAATCCGAATAATGTAAATGATGCAAATAATCATAATACCTTATCTCAGAGATATAGAAAAACCATGCCATTTATCTCGCAGTTTGAGAGAGAATAAGTTTATGCCTTGGCCATTATTGTGAAACTGAATGCATCAAAATAACCTGGTGTCTGAACTCGGCTCGCCTATTCTACTTTCCGCGGTGATAATGTTTACATTACAAACATCCCTATTCTTATTGAATATAATTGATTTTACCCTTTCAGACTTGTTCTGATTTCATTCGCGTTTCAGCTGTAAATATTCTATTATCTACGAACTTTTAATTTAGTGTAAAAATTTAAAACTTCCTTCTGATAAAACTGTAAAACTAATATAAAATTTCATGCCAAAATTACATTCTGTAGGGCGTATATCTGTCTCAGAGTAAAGAGAAGGTGAACCAAAATTATGTTAACACCAGTATTAGAGGAATCATCACAGGGTGTCAGATCAGGTGAGCGTGGTGGAAATGCAAATGGTCCACCACGACATATCCAACGCAAACAGTACAGGCAAAATAAGGCGGTGCAGCATCTTGTTGGAAATACCATGCTCGTCTGATTTGTAGAAGTATGTTATCAATGGCAAAATTTTGCAGCATTTGTAAGTAAGCATTTGCAGCCACCCTTAGAAATATGAACCAATTGCACACTGTGATTTCTGATTAAAGTGTATAATAAAGGATCGCGTGTATAGCAAAAAAGCTTAAAGACATCAAAAAACTCAAGAACAGAATAAAAGGTGTAATATCAAACATTCCTCGTGTAATGTGTCAAGCCACTAAATTTTACTGTTGATCGTCGATTTTTGTGCACCAATCTTGCTGGTGGGCAGGTGGAGACTGTTCAGTAAACTCTGAATAAATGATTCCTCTCATGTTAGAGTTAATATAATTTTGATTCATCCTCTCATATGAATGTTAACGTAATTTTGATTCACCCTGTATTTGCTAGAAATACTGTGACGGCGTTTTATTATATTTAAATTATTTCAAATTTGAAACCTTGTCTTCAAATTGTTTATATTTAAAGACGCATATATCTTTTCCGTGGTTATTGAATAATACAGAAATGTATAAATTTATTTTTTAGGGAGAAAAATAGTAGTGCAACAAGCCAAAGTAAAACATTAAAATCATTTAAATTAACAAAAGCATAGCATCGTCAACAATCTTCATTATGTAAATTTTTTTTGTATCTCGAAACCGTCTTGTTTCATAAAATTCTATTATTTTTTTAACCGTTTTTCATTTTCCTTTTGTTATTTACTCATCGCAACGCTGAGTCGAGACCACAAGGATATGGGTTCAAATATTATTAGTGTCTAACTCTTCCTTTGTGTTCTATGCTGGATGTGAAAATAAACTCAGTTTTATAAAAAAAAAAAAATGAACATTAAAAATAACATGAAAATCAAAACTAATAAATTTGAAAATGTATGAAATCCTGAAATGTTTTAAGAAGAGATATTTTTCTGGGGAGCATTTAAGACATCTTGTAGCATTAATTGGATTTTATTTTTAAAGTGCTCAAGGATACGAAGAAATTTGCCTGTAGGTTTATCCAAGATACAGATTCGTACATATATATATATATATATATATATATATATATATATATATATATATATATATATATATATATATATATATATTTAAAAGGCAATATTTCAAAGTTCGCAAACACCAGCAATGAATGTAAAATTTGCATATATATATAAAACACGAGCGCGCGCACGCACACACACACACACACACACGTGTGTATATATATATATATATATATATATATATATATATATATATATATATATATATATATATATAAAGTATTGTATGTACGCCATTATAGTACATTGAATATGAATCATTACACACGAAAAAGCTGCATTTTTTTTTTCGAAAATTGCACAGTGCCATGAGCTAATTTATAGAAACATACAAAGCAAAAAGGAATAAAAGAAAATATGTTGACATGCACACGTATGTACACACCTACAAAATAAAGATACATATATATATATATATATATATATATATATATATATATATATATATATATATATATATATATATGAATTTATCGTTTAGTAAAATGTGTATAAATCAATACCTTTGATACAAATCGCAGTTTCCTCTTAGGATTTTCACATATATATGTATGTGTGTGTGTGTGTGTGTGTGTGTTGTGTGTGTCTGTGTGTGAGCATACAAAAATATTCATATGTATATATATGCACATTTCATATATATATATATATATATATATATATATATATATATATATATATATATATATATATATATTCATATTCATATAAGCTATATGTATGTTTATTCATGTGTATGTATTTGTATATGAAAATATTAATACCTGTATATATATATATATATATGTATGTAAATATATATTTGTATATAAATTGATATATATAAATATACTAATATTATCATATATATTTGTGTGTGTATGTGTATAATTGTGTGCCAATATATATAGTCGTGGGTTTATATATATATATATATACACATGTACGTATATATATATATATATATATATATATATATATATATATATATATATATATAGAGAGAGATGTGTGTGTGTGTGTGTGTGTGTAAATATGTGCGTATATATATGTGTGTGCATATTTATATGGATGTGTGTGCATATATATGCGTGTGTCTACACGTGGATATATTATATATATATATATATATTTATGTATGTGTGCATGCATATAGATGTGTGTATATACATATATATGTGTGTGTTTTATATATATATATGTGTGTGTGTGTATTCCACTGTCTCTATATATTTATGTATATTCTTTGATATCTATATGCGTATATGTATATTCATATATCGTTGTATATAGATAGATAGATAGATAGATAGATAATATTGAATGTTTGATTCGTGCTTCTGTGCATTTAAAACACTTAGGAAATCTGGTTACTAAAATAGAAATGTGAGAAAAATTGCAAATAAAAAAAATTAATTGAAATATTGTAGCTGCCTCGCTATTTTTGCTTTAGCATTATCATTAAAATGTGACATTTTTCTTCCTTTCATGCAATGTGCATTGCTTTTTACAACGCACCCAATTGTTCTTTGTCACGAGATTATAGTTCGAAACTCTTTAAAAGGCAATATTTCAAAGTTGGCAAACACTAGCAAATAGATGATATTCACGTAACGCCACACTTGTAAACCCACAAGAAAACTCGGTGTCCCGTATTATAAACAAAACGTTCATGCGTACAAAGTATATATTAAAGTGTACGCATATGTTTCCTTTTATGTATTAACTCTTTCACTCTATCACTTTTTCATCGTTTTCTTATTCAAATATGAATTGATGTGAGTCCATCGAAACATGCAATGGAAAAAAATGTGTATGTACACGAGAAACCAAAATAGTGACAGAAAATAATATTGAGATTTTTTTGTGTACTAATTAACCAGAAAATTCCTGTTGAGCGGGATTTTATGCGTTTTTGAACATAAACATTCTGTACAAGGATTTCGAATTACAGTTATGCACAAAAATAATAAGTAAGGCATTATGGTAGAGAGACAATACATATATATATATATATATATATATATATATATATATATATATATATATATATATATATATGAACAGATAGATAGATAGATAGATAGATAGATAGATAGATAGATAGATATGCATAGATAAAAACAGATAGATATAAACAGACTGATAGAGTAGTACAGATAGACAGATATAAACAAATAGAGAGTTAGAGAGATATAAATAAATAGATAAAAACAGACTAATAGATAGATAGATAGATAGATAGATAGATTGAGAGAGAGAGAGAAATAAAGATATATCGAGACTGATATATAGATCGTGACTGATAGATACATACATACATACATACATTTCACCCGAAGCAAGGTGCGAGTTCCACTAGTATGCTAGGGGCTACAGAGTGTAAATATAGGGAATATATTGGTTACAGAGGAGATTGCGGAAAGGATAAAAAGAAGAACGAGAATCAAGGCATCAGAAGATGTCGATTGACATTACACTTATATTTTTGAAGATTATAGTTAGCAGGGAAGCAAGTAAGAGGAAGGGATTTCCACCGTCGGGAAGTGCGAGAGAAGAAGCTCTTGGCGTAGAAGGGACGGTTACACTTAACTCTTTCGACGGTAAAAAGGTGGGACCAAGATGTCAACCTAGTAGCACGCTTGAATACACGCATTCGGGGCACCAGTGAAAATAGCTCGTCAGAGCAGATGCCATGAAAATATTTATAGACAAGACAGAGGGAAGCCACATTACGTCAGGGAGTAAGTAACCGGAGTCAAGATCCCAAGTCAGGACCGATTACAATGCATATTCGTCTTTGGATTTTGTCTAAAACCTCGGGATGAACAGCGGGGGCACCAGATCATATATGGCAACAGTATTCCATGCATGGACGAACGGTTGATTTGTAGATTAGAAGGATGGACTCAGACGAGAAAAAAACCTTCTGGCGCGACATAAAGAACCAACTTTCCTTGCGGTAGATGCAGCTGTAGTTGTTCCACCTCAGGTCACTGGAAATCGTGAGATCAAGAAACCATGCTGACAGTCCATTCTCTATGGTGAGTAAATGAGAGCAGTTTCGTTTTGGATGCATTAAGATTCACAAACCATTTCCTTCCCCACTCAACTACAGATTGCAGGTCATTTTCGAGACCAACGGCTAGGTTAACTTTGTCAGCAAGGCCGGATTTGCTATTAAGACAGAAGAAAATGGTAGCGTCGTCTGCGCAGATGCTGACTTGAGAACTTATGACGTCAATAAGATCAATGATGAAGATCAGAAACAGAGTAAGACCTGGGATAGTGACTTGAGAAACACCAACGTCCGTATGGAAGAAACTGGAAGAGAACCAGTTCAGGACAACCTTCATTCCACGATTAGGCAGGAATGATTGGATTAAATCAAATAAACGTGTCTGTCCTGCTTTACGGCAGCAAATGTTGGATTGTCTCCTCAAAGATGAAGGAGAGACTCGAGGCAACGTAAATATGGTTCTACAGAAGGATGCTGAGGATATCATGGATCAAGCGTGTGAGCAACGATGAGGTTTTGGAGAGGGTGCAAACAATGAAGAATCTTATATTTAACATCAGGAAGAGGTAGCTAAAATTTCTGGGACACGTAATGAGAAAGGAGGGCTTGGGTAATCTGATACTCACAGGGCGAATAGAGGGAAAGAGAGATAACGGAAAGCAAGACATGACATATCTGGCGGGCTTAAGCAAGCGGATGACAGAACTTGGTCTGGAAGAGAGGACAGAATGACGAAGCTTATTGAGAGCTACAAGGAATATAGGGAAGTGGAGAGCCATGAACGCCTGCGTCCTGAAGGGAAACCGCACATAAAGAAGTATATGAATAACGTATCCCTGAAGCTTACGTAAACGGCCAGCAGGCAAAACCCAGTCAAACCCCTCCAGTATATCTATAGCAACAGCTCGAGCTTCTTCATTATCATCAAGGGCTTGGTATACATATTCCGTTATGGCCGTAAGCACATCAGCGGTAGAGAAAGCAAAATGGAAACCATATTGTTTGCTAAAGAATAGATCGTGACAGGTGAGATACTTGATTAAAGCCTCAAAAAACATACCAATGAGTAGTAGACGACTGATGGGATGGTAGTTAGATGGTTCAGAAACGTCTCCAGAGTTCTTAAAGACCGGGACAAAGAAGCCTTTCCAACAGGGTCGAAAGCAAAAATAAGCGAGGCGATAGTTGTATAGTTTAGAGAGAACTGGAGCCAGCTCAGGGGCATATTTCTTTATGACTACGGCTGGTATCCCGTTACCGCCACTTCCTTTATTAGTGTCTAATTTAGAGGTGATATCTAATACCATCGAGAGGGTTATGCACATCTCACTAAGTTTAGATTCAGTTCTAAGGTGGGGGGATCAGGTGCGGGCACCTCGGATGAGTTGTCTGCTGTGTTGGGTGACAAGTTCCGTGCAAAGTAATCAGCATTATCAGGTGAGGATGTTAGGAACATCTAATTGGACAGAGGAGGGATTGAGCAATTGCTCGCCAAACGACCCTCCGCATGTTTTGAATTCAGAGCTGTCCTTCTCGTCCAGTTTTCATCCAAAGCTATAGAACCCACCAGTCTGTCCTGCTATTTGCACATAGTTGTTAGGAGAAGAAGAGGCTTCATACCTTTCCCAGTGGTATTAGCACGTAAGTGAATGTAATGTATTCGACTTGAATTCGAACCCGGCTCTCCGATATATATATATAGAGAGAGAGAACAAGTACCTATTATCCGAATTCATACCAAACGGATAATGCAAACAAACCACCAACAATCACAATTTAATTTCTGTCTCCAATCCCTAGAAACATTACTATCACATCATACCATATAAACCCGTTATTAAATTGAACTACCCTCTCACCCAGCACATTGAATATTAAACTAAACATCACCATATAAATTAACCAATAAGGATTACAAATTTCTACCTGTTACATATACACAGTCACCAAAAACAAACAAATAACCAGCTTTAAATATAACAAATAAAGCCCCATATTTTTTTCAAAAATTTAAAAATAAATATAAATAATAATAATCTATACCTATCATAATTTTACACAAACCCCACCACACGCATATACATACATGCGAGGAAATATTTTCCAGCTGGAAAATACATATGACATGCACACATCAACGAGACATTTCCGTCACACTTCCAATGTTTAGATTTCAACATTTCAACATACAAATGCGTATGTATAGATATAACACCACCCACATACATAGATGTGGCATAGACGAAACTGCCCACATATGTTTATATATGTATGAGTCCCGACGGACGACCAAGTATGTATATGTGTCTGCATACATCGATGTTTGCGTTAGTACGATGAATGACAAAACGACGAAATTTCGCCAACCACTTCCACAATAACACCAATACACGCAATCTACATAAACACAAATTTTTTAAAACATTAATCAGTTTGTCTGACGATCGCTGAAACCCAGGGTCACAAACTCACATCTATCCAACTATATATATATATATATATATATATATATATATATATATATATATATATATATATATATATATATAGAGAGAGAGAGAGAGAGAGAGAGAAAGAAAGAAAGAAAGAAAGAAAGAAAGATTTGAGATTTCTTGAATATTTAGGCCGGGAGATGTAAATTAATAAATATACTTTCCCCTGTTATGTAGTTAGCCCCGACACAGTTGTAAAAACATAATTGTATCCTCTCCGTTTTTTATAATGTTATGTACTTTGTATATCTGCCTGTATTATGATGCCTGTGATGACTAATTATTCCTTTTTCATTAAGAACTCTTTGTAGAGGTGCGAAGTGGTTTCAGTGACGTGTCCTTCCTACACCAGTAAAATCGCTTCAATTTCTTTGGGCAGTTTATCAAAGAAGCTAAGAAAAGATTTTCATGTCACTATTGTTGGCTATATTTCCAATCAAATCGTGCGGGTCAAACTATCCTCGACTCGGCAATTTTTATGCGATTTTATGTACAATTTTATGTAAATCTTAATGCGAATAAAGGTGCAGCCTTTAAGAAGATTCCAATTTTTTGGCAAAAGCACGAATTCCTATCAGAAGAACAGACCATAACTGTCTGTGATGAATGGAAACATTTACAGAAGAATTTGTGATGTAATGAATATGCATACACCTGGGTTCTCCCTCACAGTAATATGATTGGCTGGTGTCAGCCATAAATACAGACTGATATGGAGGTACAGGACAACGCCTATTGGAAGCCTATAGACTTCGCCTATTGGCTACGCCTATTGCCTACCACTACGACGGGGACAAGTCCATTACGGTTACCTGCTAGATTTTCCTACTCGGTTACAGTAGTCCAAAACCACTTTGCTACTTCAAACAAATATATCTCTTTCCGGGACATATTAATTTGAGTAGAACTACGGGCAAAGAAAATGAAAGAAATAACATTTTTATGGAAAAGACGGATGATCTCTTTGACATATCTCATTCAGACGCTTTAGGACAGATGAAAATAGAAGAGATTAGAAAGTTCTTAATGCATCAGTGCCAAAAAGGACGACCGGGTTCCATGGTTGGTGTAGATCAAAAATTAAAACACAAGGAAGAAAGAACACTGAAGCACACTGCAATGGAAACTGTTAGGATAAAAAGAACTTATGAAGAAATGTTGATATTCATCTGTTTGCAATATGGAAAAAAAAACTGATGATTCAACATCAGGCAGCCAAAGCAGTGGTGGTGCTGACGATAGTGAAATTTCTGCTTTCATTATTTAGCAAATATCAATAGAAATAACCGCAGCACCGGCAACAGTTCCAGCAACTCGAGGAACATTGCAGTTTTTTACACCCCGTCTAGCTGAAGTTTTTGATAGGTTCAAAATCACAGACAGAAATGGGGTTTACATATAAATGGCTGCTGCAGAAGCTTTCGGGCGTGATAGTGAATACCTTGTAATAAATCGTTTTTCTTTTCAACGCCTTAGAAAAAAATTAGAGAAGCTAGACAGATAGAAATACAGCCCAAATTTAACCTAAACGACTGTCAAGAATAAGTGTTGCTCTGGTCTGGAAAGCCGCTCCCAGCATTCACATGCGTTGAAAAGGTTGATAGACTGTCAATAATAGTAACTTTTCAGGGCAAGAAGCAATTTTTGGGAGACCCTGCAATCCCATCATATTCAGGAGAACAGCAAGCCATGGCTGTTTACCAAGCAGTGGAGAAGTGGGGTGTATAACCGTCAAAATTATGACACTTTGCTCTGATACGACAGCAAGTAACACAGGTCGAGCAAATGGTGCTTATATAAACCTAGAAAAATTGTTCAATTGCGACCTGTTTGACTTTTCCTTGCCGTCATCACATTTTTATTTAGTTTTAAGGAGCTATTTTCACTCACTGATGGGCACAACTTCTGGTCCAGACATGTCGTTTATCAAAAGATTTGGAAAAATCTGGGCGAAACTCAACAAGGTTTATATAAGTGGTAGCAATGAAGTGCCAGATTATTTCCTCTCTACCATTTTTGCATTTCTTGAATACCACCTTTCTAGGCAAAAACAACAGCGAGGTGATTAACGAAAATTTTTGGGATTTAACGATTATCTTCCTTGGCGGAATTCCAAAAAACGGGATATCGTCTCGTACACCAGGAGCTGTAAGTTATGCTAAGTGGATAACAAAAGCAATTTATGCATTCAAGATATACCTATTTCTAGATCAATTTCCGTTATTTCAGGTAATGTAACGAGGATTTTTAATTGCTGTTGCATGATGATTCTTTATCTTCTAATGTCATTTTCAATTTTTTTCCGCATTTCGTATTGATTTAGTTTTCAATTTTCTTTAAAAGAAAGATACTATTTTTAACTCTGCGTGCGTTATTGCAATCATTATAGCTGAATGCTGGCATTATTTCCATAAAACTGACAACCTTTTCAATAGCTCTTTCAATTTCAGTCCAGGTTTCATCACAATTATGCATCTTGTCGCTATCTTGTTGCAGATGTGTCTCGTTGTCACCCTTTCCTCTTATTGCCATCATCTTTTACACCAATACAAGCCATTAGGGTGAAATAAGCATAAGCGATTATCCAAATTAAATTTCCTGGAAAACAGAAATTTCAAATCAGTTACATATCACCCAGATAGTTCAAGTGTACGCATCAAAATCATGTACGGATATACGATATTCCGGATATGAGTCACTCCGGATATGGGGGATTCTGGATATGAGGGGATCTACTGTATTTCTTAAATTTTTCATGTAATTTCTGAAAATTTTCAAATTAACTATTGGTAAATTCGATTCGGAACGTTTCAAACATTTGCTTGGTTTGCCTGGATGTGTTCACATAAATTTATCTAAGAAAAAGAAAATGGACGCGATAAATACATCGTTTTTGAACGAAATTAATCGTTGTTTATATTATGTTCCAATTTCAAGGCGTTTGAGGTCGCTATCCTTTTTCAGATTAAGCTGAAATTTTGTATACCCTGTTTATTTTAAATATATTTATACGCATATTCATGTTTATATATATATATATATATATATATATATATATATATATATATATATATATATATATACGTTTTCATTAAATAATATAGACAAGTGTTGTCTATTTATTTTATGTAAATTTTTTCGTAACATCTGATAAGTTTAATAACATTATCGTTGTACGAAGAAAGAAATTCACAATATTGATCCATATTTTTTTTTAATATAATCTAAGCTTTCGGCTTACTTAAGCCATTATCAAAGATGTCAATTACAAGATATTAAACACTATACGGACACGACAGTGATGATAGTCTGTCACTGTTTACATAGATGATTTCTAAGCAACGATAAACACGCGCATATAAGACGCTAGAAGCGAAAATCGCACCGCATCTCATGACGTCACACATATTATTTAATGAAACGTATGAATGAAAATATGCTGCCTGAATAAACACAATATATATATATATATATATATATATATATATATATATATATATATATAAATATAAATAATATATATATATATATATATATATATATATATATATATATATATATATATATATATATATGGGGGTGTATGTAAATATATATGGATATAATCAAAACTAACAACACCCACAACACTAATAATTCAGAAACAGGCATATATAAAATAAATTGCAAAAACTGTTCCTCACAATACATTAGGGAAACAATGCAGAAATTAAAAAAAAAATCATGTCTATGAACACAAAGGGGACATTATACTTACCAGTTTAACAAATGCAATAATCATACACAGAAATAAATCCGACCACAATTTTGATCTAAAAAATGCCACACCCATAAAAAGAGAAAGTAATTTACACAAAAGTAAAATCCTCGAGTGTTTCGCCATCGAATACTATCAAAATATAAATCTATGCCCCGGTTTTTTCCCAATGTCACTTTTCCTGAAAGAATAACTGCTTTCCCAAGCCAACATACGCAACAACAAATATGATGAAAAATCAAAAGAAAAAGGTTAAATCCATTACTTCAGCCTTTGAAGATGTACAGCACAAACGCTCATCTCATACTATAACAATCTGATCACAATGAAAAAAAATTATTGAATATTACTCGCTCACTTTACTTTTTGCCAGACTTTGAATTATGATACACTTTGTCCTTCACATGCTTTACTGACCTTTCACCTACCTTGAACGTTTATGAACGTTCTCAGATTTACAGGCCTTGATAAACCCTTGACATCCATCGCCTCAGTATATAAGCACATTACAGCCTAATAAATCCTACATTGCCTTGATAATGTCCATCAGAGGACGAAATACTTTGTTACATATAGTTTTTATTCGAGTCTCTTTTTATACATATATATATATATATATATATATATATATATAAAGTGAACATTGAAGTCAACACTCAGAGGCGACAGACTTTTTCATGCTAAACGCCATAATTAAGCCTGTCGTCACTGACTTCAATGTTCACTTTTATATTTACATACGCTCTATCTCTTATATTGAGCATTTTACCCCATAAATATAGCATACCTTAAAAACTTTATATATATATATATATATATATATATATATATATATATATATATATATATATATATATATATATATATTTTGGTTGGATAGATGTGAGTTTGTGACCCTGGGTTTCACGCTTTAGCGTTATTTCTAATAAGTACCGCGCATATAATATATAAATAATTATACATATATATATTTATTTATATTTATATACAATTTTCACACACACACACACACACATATATATATATATATATATATATATATATATATATATATATATATATATATATATATATGACTCTCCCGTCGAATTCGACGTATGAGGGACAAGCCGATCAGTTCCCAGGAAACCGACAGCCCGACAACAGCACATGAGATCTGCTTATAGTGTTGAGGGTTTCATGCAGGACTATCCACACGTTTTGAAGGGCCGAATACAGAGACCCGGTGCACTACGTGCCACAAGGTCCCCAGACGACCTCCGCAGGTTTTGAATTCAGAGTTGTCCTTCTCCTAGACCAGTTGCCATCCAAGGCTATAGAACCCAGTCGCACTGCTATTTACCCAGAGCTGGTGGGAGAAGAAGAGGATTCACACCTTTCCCAAGGGTATTAGCACGTAAGTGAATGTAATGGATTCGACTGGAATTCGAACTCAGCTCTCCGATTCCTCAATAAATACATATACATATGTATAAATATATATATGCATATATATATATATATATATATATATATATATATATATATATATATATATATATATATATATATATATATATATATATATATATATATATATGTGTGTATAATTTATACATATATATGTATATATCTAAGAATATATACATATATATATAATCCGAGGATAGCATTCTGACAGGGCAGATACCCGCGCAGGGACATTTCTGTTTGATCAATATCAACAGAGCCCACCTGTGGTTTGTACTGCAACTATGCTGAGGAGACCTTTGGGACAGAGCGCGTTATCTAGCGTGATCAACTGTGTGAACAATATATATATATATATATATATATATATATATATATATATATATATATGTCCATGTTTAATAATTTACTGTGCATATATTTGCTAGATTTTATAGCTTAGTTTGCTTTCTTCACTTTTATAGCGTCGCTTATTTTCGTTTTCGTCTTTAAACCAAAGTTGTTTTCTATTTTGTTGCTCGTGTTTAATTTGTTTTTCCCCCAACCCTTTCTGTCGTCGATATCACGATGTTTCCCCTTTCGAACGCTTTGTTATGTTTTAAACCTAAAAAAAAGAACACAATATAACAATTATATAGATCTCCGTTGTTGATACTCGGCTCACAACTATTTACGTAAATTGTTCGATGACAAGATATGATCGATAAAACATAATTTCATACTTCATCGATTATTTCCCTAAATCTAGAATTCCTGTTCTTTTTCTATGTTTCAACTTATCGTCCTTATCATCATAACTGCAGGAATATATATTTAATATTTAATATATATATATATATATATATATATATATATATATATATATATATATATATATATATATATATATGAGTGTGTGTACTGCATTTATAAAAGCAAAGGAAATAGAAGAATAATTATAAAACTAATGGTTCAAAAATCAAGAGATTTTAGTCAAATAGAACGCTTTGTACTTTGAATAGCCCGAAATGGCAGTATTAAACAAAATTGATTTATGCTTGCATATATAAAATGTTTACACCATTCTGCCATATATGGAATCATCTGCAACCATTAATAGTAATGAAAACCAAGCACTGACCCAACAACAATTTCTTCAAAGAAATTCCTTATAAATATTCTCGTGACATGTATGATGGTCTTTTACAGGGAATACAGCAATCGCTAATGTTTAATGATTTTAAAGTATCTGAACAATTTTACGGTCATCTTTACTCAAATTTACTGTAGATTCCATGTTGCTAAACAATGGCCAGTGACAAAGAAGCAGTGATAGAACAATGACTACCATCTGTTTACTTTTGTTTCAACCAGCATTTTATTTGGCCAAAATTTTGCATTTAAGTATAGTAAAAATTTTGATCAAATTAGTTTCAAATGAATTTAGTCAAAAAAAAAAAATTTGAAAAAATATGACTCGAATAGAATTTAGAATATCTATCACTCTTTCTCTCTCTCTCCCTATATATATATATATATATATATATATATATATTGAAATAATTTTTTATCCGGCATTGATTCTTATTATTATAAGACATCTTCTTTTACGTTTTCTTCTTTCTTTTATCTCCTTTTCTTCTTTTTTTTTTATATTTTCA